>JAEQBH010007631.1:0-120306 GCA_016808115.1 Tetrastigma voinierianum
GGAGGTAGCGGAGGAGGCCGTACATAAGGCTAAAGTAGAAATTTTGCTCGCTTAGAGGTTGGCGAGCTCATCTCTCTGCCTAGAGATTGGGCGCGAGATGACATATCCTCTTTCCTCCCATGTCGGCAAAGGCAAGGAGGCCTGTGGAGAGGGATTACAAGAAGAGATATGGAGGTTATTTTTGCCTAACTATGGGTGTTGTTCTTTGAAGCTAGTATCTGTGGAAACCAAACCAAAGAGTTGAGGATGGTATGCTTTCGACTCTTCCAACCGTTCTTGCAGGTTCTTTGTTAGCCCCAGTGCCCCTTGGTCTGGCATCTACTTAGGACACAACGGTCGGGGGGCAGGCGGGTGGCCAAGGGCACGGGGAGAAGGCTTCTATCGAGGACCCGGAGGCGATTCGATCCTCGAATTTTACACTTTTTCTTTCTTTTTGAAATTTCTATAAGGGGCCCCGTTTGGCCACCATAACATTTTTTCTAATCCGGATCTTTTGATTAGGCATTTTTATGAAATATGATTTACATTACTCTTATGCATTAAACTTTTATTATTTCTTGTCCTTTAGTCTCCAAACTAGGATAGTTAATTCATTTAGAGAGCAATGAGGTTGGCTCTCTAAAAAAGAAATTTAACAGGAGAAAAACCTTATAGCCCTGAGGCAAGTCTTTTGAAAGTTACAAACGGGACTTAGAGCCACAAGTTTGGTCTTATGAAAGTGCCAGCAGGCTTAGAGTCATAAGTCTGGTCATATGAAAGTGTTAGCAAGTTTAGAGTTACAAGTTTGGTCTTATGAAAGTGGAAATCATTCCAAAATTAAAGGAAATAATGCTTGTATAGAACACTTGATTAGTAGTATTCCAATTCAGAAGCAAAAAGCTTTAAAGGAAATTTTATTGATGCTCATGAAAACTTTGTGATAATACGCGCAGTGCATGGCATTCCACGATGCAGGCATGATTTTTGTCTGATTATTTAATGTCTGACTTGGCCTAGCCCCACTCTTACAGTGCATGGCCCCTCTAAAATTTCGTTTGGAATTTTTCGGTTCTTAGGATTCGATCGTGTTTTCAAAGATCCTTCTCAGGACTAGGTTTCTGGCTCGGAATGCATACAGCTTTATATGCCTACTGTATAGGTTTGCCATCCTTTGTTGGTAAGATGTTATACGTATAGTGGTCGTTTCCCATAGCTCGTTTGTTAACTCTAGGTCCTTAGAAGTGCTTGATGATGCGGTTCTAGGAACCTCGGTTCGGGCGATGGAATCCGATTTATGTACGAATAATGGCCTTCATACCATAAGTGAGGGAAAATGGTGATACTTCAGTCGGGCTCCGACTAGTTATTCTATAGGCCCAAAGGACTCGATGCTTCAAAATCTACCCATTTTCCCAACCCGAATGAGAGTTTTTGTTGGATGCTCTGCTGACCATTGCTTTCACCGGGTATACATCGCGAGGTTGAGTACAAGTTTATGATTTTCAACTCATGGCGAGTTTACGTATACTTTGGTACGTAGGTGTTGTCCATTATCGGGTTATGATTGGCCAAGTATTTTGAACCGGTAGACTATATTCTTCCACACAAATCGGGTGACATTCTTGTCTTTGATGGAGGCGAAGGCTTCAGGTTCTATCCATTTGCTAAAGTAGTTGATGGCAACCAACACAACTTTTTATGAGCGGGGGTTGTAGGTAGTGGTCTGACTATATCGATTCCCCACTGAGCAAAGGGCGAGAGACTATGTGACAAGCTAGGTCTTGAGCTAATATCCTGCTCGATATGGGAGCTATGCATTGTGATAGTGCGCACTTTTTGACATGAAGCATTGCGTGCCTTCTCATGGTTTTGCTAATATCTTACCCTTGTGGATGAGATCCCATGAGCTAAAGTTCTACCACGGATGGTTTCGCATACCCCCTCATGAGTTCTGTTGGTATATATTGTCCATGTTGAGCAATGAGATACTTAAGATACGACCCGTTCTAGAGACCGTTTGTATAACTGCCCGTTGACCAAGGAAAATCGCGCCACCTAGACTTGGACCTTGTGGGCTTCGGCTCTATCATTTGGTAGCTCTCCCGAACTCAGATAAAGAAATATAGGAGTCAGCCAAGAAGGGCTTGTTTTATCTATCTGACTTACTCGATTTGTTGCAATAGACGATTCCGGTTGGTAGTAAATTGGGAGGAATATAGTTTCGTTTATTGGGATGGACGACCCGCTGGCGCGTCACGTTTACCGCTAGTTGAGTCCTTGGGATATGACTTCCCGGCTCATGAAAACTTCCTGGTCGTTGCTTGACTAGGCCCGTATAACGGTTGCCTCCTACGTTGGTCTACAGTTCGTATTCTCCATTTACTTTTCTTACTACCGGTTGAGGATTTGCTACGTATGAGGTTTCTTTGATGATAATGATTGAAGCGAAGATCAATCTCGGCTAGGATTGCTTCATCTCTAGTCTCATTATTGGGCCGAGTGCACTCGTATGTGGCCGACCCGACTCAGTTTAGGCGAGAGGTTTCTTCCACATTAAGGATCCACTAACCATTGTTATCTTGGACTACGTCTGGTTAGGGTAGTTATGCTAGAAAATTTGCCAATACCTGCCATTTCAGTGCCAAACGAGGTTTATCTTGAATAAGCAGATTCACTTAACTCGTGACGCCGGACCATCCTCCTTGACAAGTGAGGCTGATGTATGGTGTTTCGCAGAGGGAGATTAGTCAATACGATGATAGGGTGTGCTTGAAAGTAAGGGCGAAGCTTTTGAGCTGCCATACATAGGTCAGTGTCGCTTGTTTTAAATGAGTATATCAAGTTTCAGCTTCTACTAGGGATTTGCTTATGAAGAATATCGGTCTTTGTTTTCAGTTTTCGTCTTCATTGAACAATGCTGCGCTTATTGAGATTTTTGACACTGCTAGGTAAGGATATAGTGTATTTCCTACCCCTAGGCTAGCCAGGATTGGTGGTTCAGTAAGATATTGTTTGATAGCCATAAGGGGTTAGTCACACTCCTCATTCCAGCCAGCCCCTTTGGCTCCTTTTAGGGTGGTGAAAAATGGTTTTAACTGGTCGGTGAAGCGGGATAAAAATTGCTCGAGAGCTACCAGTTGGCCAATCAATTGTTGAACCCTCTTTTTGGAGGTAGAAGTCTAGGAGTCCATTATTGTTTTGAGTTGAAGCGGATTGGCCTCAATCCTCTTTGGAGTCGCGTGAGCTGAAACTTACGCATTGACTCCGAAAGCACATTTCAGAGGGTTGAGTTTCATACCATACATTCGTAGAAGCTCAGAGGCTTCTTGTAGGGGCTTATCATGGTTAAAGCGTTCTTTGGATTTTCTTAACAGTATGTCATCGATATAGGCTTCCATGGGTGTTGCCCGACGGCCGATCGGAATATCATAATGTGACGCTGGTAAGTCACCGGCGTTCGCCGGACCAAGGGCATCACATTGCGGTACAACCTATGCGTGGAAATGGCCAGTTTTCTACGAGGTTAGTGGTGCATTAAATTTGATATCCGGAGCGTCCGTAAATAGCGGTATTCCATGTTAATTTTGTGGCGTTAACAATCTGAGTTATACGCGACAAGGGGAAGCTATCCTTTGAGCCTGCTTCGTTGAGGTCGGTGAAATCAGCACATACTCGCCACTTTCCTCATTTCTTTGGAACTACCACCATGTTGGCTAACCATTCGGGGTACTTTACTTCCCTGATGAAGCCTGCTTTCAATAAGATGTCTACCTCTGCTTTAATGATTTGATGGCGAACTGGGTGGCAGCCTAAGCTTACGTCGGCCCGACCTATTGTTGGGATGATATTTAGCTTGTGAGAGCCCTTTATCGGGCTAATTCCTACCATATCACGAGTGGCAAGGGAACACATCTACATTATTTAACAACACAAGTCGTAACTGTTCTTTTTCGTGAAGGGAACTAGCATAAGTGAACTTCTCCGACCCGTCTAGCATTACTTTTTCAAGGGAATCCACAACCAACAGACCCTTTCTTCGATCACGATCTGGGTGGTAGTGTGATTGCTCACGCGGTGCGATGCCGGAGGGAGGATTTTTGGGATTCTTCTCCCTTTTTATACCACATGTGTAGATGGGCGATAGCCTTCTTGCATGGCGGTGATTTGCCTAAGAGGTCAACCTACCCAAGCGTTAGTCGAATAATGATCGTTTGGTGGTAGGTTGAAGGATAGCTTTCATTGATGCGGTCGGACCAGCCCCATTATGGTTGTAAGGCCCCCAGTCTGGTGAGGAATAGAACCGGCTTAGTCAGCATTCACGGGGAGAGTGACATCTCCTTGTGTTGTTGTGGATTTGCAGTTAGGCGGAGATGATGCGCCTTCTTGAATTCAGCATTCCTAAAGGAATTTCTTAAGCAGTAGAGTAGTGCAACGGGTTTGCCTACATTTGCCGGAGATACACCGGTCTCATGTGCACATCAAAACTACTATCTGAAAGGTAGTACGGAGCATGTAGTGAAATGAAATTATCTGTTAGTTTGACATGAGGAAAGGATATGGGACTATCTATTGGCTTGGTTTCTTCGTGTCTCACTTCTTCTTGGATAACACTCAACTGGCTTTAGTAGCATGAGCTTCGTAAAAGCTTATTTTGTGGGCTTGTCGTCTTGGTCGTCGGGACGAGCTGATATATAGTTTATGGTAGGTTTGGATTTTAGTGGGGTTGTCATGCAGACTGTGATTTTGTCTGTGGCTTGTCCTGACTCCACCTCGTGGTCAGGTTCCCTGACAGATCTTCTAAGATGTCTCGCCTTGATCAATTTTAGGCTTCGACACCTGTTGGTCTCATGCCCATGGTCTCTATGATAATCGCACCGCAAGGACTTGTTCCTTTGGGAGGGATCCGTTTGGATCGAAGCAGACCATTTAAACTCTGGAAAATCGCGAATGATGGGTAGCCTCTCATAGAGGAATGTTCCAAGGGTAAAGCTAAGAGCTCTCTCTTCTTGCCTTGGTGGATCACGGTATCGCTTCAGGTCTATTGCTGGCCTTCATAGATTTGGGGGGTTGTTTCCCCAGCTGATTTATTTTCTTTAGTGGTGCTGTGTGTGACGGTTGTGTCCTTTGCACGGGTATTATCCTCAACATTTAGTACCTATCGGCCTTTGTATATTGCTGTCATTTGATAGTAAGCTAGAAAAAATGGTAGATGGCACAGAAGCTATCTAAAGTTTTGGAGGACGGCGTCATGCTATAGACTCTATTTTGGAATGACTTACCGAACCTCCTTGTGACGTGCAGATAGATCTCTTCTTCTTGTTTGGGAATGGTTTTGTAAGGAGTTGATGTTTCTCTTTTAGCCATACGGGCAGAATGCGCCAGTATAGATACGGCCCATATGATTAGTGACAATTTATTGATCTTGGGGCTTGTGAAACCAAGCCGACATCGGGCCATGGCGGCGGAATACTTTGCATAACAATTGAGTACACCAGCATTTAGTGTCATCGCCTAATTATAATGGAGCATATGGTGCGTAAGGGTCGGGTTTGAGCCCAATGACGTGATGAAAGTTGGAATCCTGAGCATGGGGTGGCTCGCTAGTCAGGATGTGTTGCCAAGGGGGTGAAGAAAGAAAAGTCATCGGGTCCACCACCGTTAGTGTCATTTGGCGGTATATAAAACATTGAAGTTGTAGAGAGGATCTTGTGAAGCAGGTGGCAACGATGCTTGGGAGTGCTGCAAGCGGGTTCCCGAGCTTGACTTGATTGAGTAGTGTCCTCACTACCTCTCATTGCCTGCAGATGCACCTGTAAGCTTCCTTTGAAGAGCGGGGTGGGCAAAGGCCACTAAATGTCTGGTCTGACAATATCAGGGTATTCTTTGCCGACGAGTTAAGGGATGAGGCGCACGAGGGCGATTCATAATCTCTGGGGTATCAGCGTTTTAAGTTGTGACCCTTCATTTTATCACGAGGCGTCGGGTGTGCATCACGGCCAGCTATCTGAAACATCTTTCCGTCGCGACCTTTTCGATCTGAGCACTTAATTGGTCATTTTAGTATCTGGCGCTTCGGCTAACCGCGCTCCTTCATCTATCTTGCTTGTTTCTCTTGCTTTCTCTCCATGTCCTGGCGCTAGTGAAGGAATTGATCTTCTGGAGATTGGTTCATCGGAATGCTCATCATTGCGACTACCTCAGGCGAATTGGGCGACAGAATGGGGATTGACAAAGCTCCGGTGATGAAGAAACGCTTGCCGTGGTTGAGCCAAACTCTTGCATGACACGTAAGCGAGACTTTCTATTCGATTCCCGCAGACGGCTGATTGTTTGTTGCCTTGATCGTCCGCCTCCGAGCATCGATAATGGGCACGTAAAAAGGGCGATTCGACGATGATTTGTGTCTCGATGATTAAGTCGACCATCTGAGTAGAATGAAGTTCCTACAGTGGGATTGCATATCTTAGCATCGTGGGGTCGTCTGATTTATAAGCCAGTTGTGAATCTCTCCCATTTCTTTGGGAAGAATCTTCTTTTCTTAGGAACAAAATCTATTTCCTTGCTCCAGTAGTGTTGCGTATCAGATTGTCTTACGAGGAAGTAAAGATTGAAACTAAATTCTAGATAAATACCTTTTGCGTATTTATCGTCTTTATCCATTCGTTCATAGCGAACTTGCCATAAGCAGGATGATGGTTGATTGGGGACTTGGAGACTCTAGGCAGCCACAGGCTAACCTCGGGCGACACCCAGGCTTTCATAGACGGGCACTTGGTTCAATCCCCAGTGAGTCTTTTATCGGTTTAATATAGAAGGTGGGCAGATGAACCGCGTAGCCATCTGGATTATGGATCGAACGAATAGCGGCAGGCGAATTGAATAGTGGGTTTAAAATCTATGGTACTCACATAAGGGATCCTGGTTTTGGAAAGGATTGCATAAGCATTGGATGGTAACAATTGAGAAAGTCCCCCCTAAACCCAGTAATTCAAGTTTGTATACATAGTCATGGAGTTAATCGCTTTTAAGAGACTCACCTCACGATTGTTCTTTTGGCTTTTTGTTGAAAACAATTTGCTTTTAGCATTCAACGTGTTTGTATTTTTACTTTTTCATGTTTGAAAATTTTAATTTAAATAGAAAAGCGAAAATATTTGTCTTTGTTTTTTAACAATGTGAATGTTTTTCTATTAATGAAAAACTAAATATTCAAATATGAGAAAATCATATACTTTATTATTCAATTGAGCTCTTATAATGGAACATATAATTAAATAAAACCATATGTATTTTTAATTTTTAATTTTTAATTTATTATCTCAAAATTTAGATAAAAATTAAAAAATTCAGTTTTTAAAGAAAAAAAAAACAACTAAATACTTAATCTTATTTTCTTTATAATTTGGAATAAAGTTATATTTCAACATTAAGTTAAAAAAAAACAAACAAACACCTTAGTAAAAACTTAAATGCTGGCTAGTGAATCTAAAACTGGTGGTTTTTGCTTCAGATGGTTAAGTAGATGGTTTGGCATGGTGTTAAATAAGGTAAGTAGTTTTAAAATTTAAAGTACAATGTAGTCAACTCATAGATGTAGGTGTTCATTTCCTTCATACAACATTGTTGAACTTCTAAGGCATTGTTGGAAAAATCCAATTGAGAATTTCATTAACACTCCATAGAAACCAAGGCGAAAAATATGATCATATTTGATTCAACTTGTTTTTAGAAACTATTTTAGAAAACAATTTTTAAATCACCAGAAATACAATTTTGGTGTTTTCATGTTTTCCATAAAACAAAAAATGGGAACAAACAGATTTTCAGTGTTCTCATGATTTTCAGTACAAAACTGTTTTAAAAATAGAACCAAACGACATACATAGTTTGGCATCTCAGCTTTGGCGAGTTATCATCTTTCAAATATCTACTTTTTCTGTTTATTCAAGCTAAACATTCATTCATTCTCAACAAGTAAGTCCATGAACACACAGGCATTGCAGACTTTCCAAATGAAGATTTTAGTCACACTGATCGGTTCATTTTACAAATTCTATACATTTAAGAATAACTTAAAACCCCTCTCAGCATATCCTCAGAAATCTGATAATTTGTGCTGCTTGAAATAGATGTAGGGATGTGAAGATTTTCCTTTGTGAACACCACTACTAAGCTTTCCCTAATAACAAATTTTCTATATCTTGTTCTGTAAATCTCCTACAATCTTCTGTAAATATAGTATCAAATAATAATCTATATTAAAAAAGTTTATTATTATCATGTATTTCCTCTGTTATGACGATTTACGACAATCATAATATAAATACAAAGTAAGAATATAAAATAATCATGATGTCATAAGTTATTCAGTTTGCCTCTGTGAGTTCTGTTATATCAGATCACTCATTATTGTTAATGTTGTTCCCTAGCGATATATTTCTGAGACTGAGATCATATCGATGTCTTCATAGTATGAAATGTTATTCATGAAATTATGCATTAATGCTAGATTTTAGATTAAATGTTGACAATATCTATATCAGTCTCTCATTTAGATTTAGTTCAGTTCTATAAAAATAACCACTGTCAGGTTCTATGATATCATTTAAATATTCTGGCCTCTTTTAAAAATTATAATGGAATTTTCTTCATTATTCTAGGAGAACAAATGATGCTTACATTAATAAACAAACTCCAGCAGGAGCAGATAACAATACATCATAGTTACTTGTGAGATGGGTTAGAAAACACATTATTACATTGTACAATCTAAAACTAATTCCATCAAGAACAGCTTAGAGATCCATCTCTTCAAGCTTGCTAAACCTACAACATTTATTTTTCATCACTTTTCTTCTACAGACATCTTCCTCCATAGCCTGCATTTCTGAACAATGCTTGCTTTATATCCTCAGAACCCGTCACTGCCTGCTGCTCCACTACCTGAATAGCAAGAACAACAAGTGGAGAAATCGAACAAATCAGATGATTTATAAAAGAATGTAAAATTTTAGATATGAAGTGGAGAAATCTGATCAACATACATACGTCTGAACAAAGAAGCTTGCATTAGTAAATCATTGAAGCAACTAATAACGCACTATTTGAATTTCAAGGCCTAAGAAGTTCCTAGAGTGTTCCTGTGGACAGCAACAGTCCTGGCTTTGCTGCACAGCAAATCCTACGATCAGGTATCCATATTTCTCCTTTCCACATCAAACTGCCAAAGCACCATAGAAAATTCGTAGGCTCCGTTTGAATCCGGGAAAAAGTAGGAAAGAATTGAGAGGAAAATAAAAAGAAAAGGATAAAAAATGGAAATTTGGAAGAAAATAAAAATAAATTTAAACTTAATAAATTAACTCTAATGCTTATTTAAATTCATTTTATTTATTTATCTCTGTTATATAATGATTTGAGACAAATCATATTTGATTTTCTTTTTGACAATGAAACCAAGCATGAGAAAATTGTTTAGGGAAAAATATTCAGCAATGCAGAAAGCCATACCTTGGAGGGCTACTCACTAGTACTTCATTTGGCTTTAGGTCCTTGCAGATGCCCATTATGTTGGTTTGATCTGACCCCACTTCCATTTCTTCTTCTTGCAGCTTGTTGATTTTCTCTAGAAGCTCTTTCATATAATCTATGGTGTCTCCAAGTATAGATGTTCTGTCCATCTGCTAATGTCAACCACATAATTTTTTTTTGGTAAAAAAATCAAAGAAAATGTGAGCAAGAATGATTAACAGATACAGATGAATCCAATAGATCACCTTGCTTATGCCCAGGAACCATTGATCTGAGCAGCGGAGGCGTCTGAGCCGTTTCCTTCTCCTTCTTTCCGCCATTAGATTCTTGGAGGGCTGACCCTCAAGCTTCTTGACTCTAGTCTTTCTCTCTCCACACAAACCCAGGTTGAAAACTGGAGCATCCATGGCTTGTTCCATCTCAACTTTACAGCTGGTGATTCTTTCTTCCAGACCATGAAGATCACTGTTGAGGAGACCGATGTCTTCGTCCTCAACCAGATATGGGTACTCTTCTTGGATTGGAAATGGGGGAGTGCCGTCATTGTTGTTGTTGTAGAAGAATCAATCTCTGATACGGTGAACCCATCAACAGAGAAGAGGAGTAGAGTTCGGTGAAAGGACATTCAAAGATGGGTTCTGATGGAGTGGAGAATGCTTCAAATGAAGGATTTGATGTGGACAGAACTGGGTTTTCATCAAAAGCATCAAAGCTCCACCCATTGGGGAAGAACTGATCATTCACTGCAGAAGTGAGAGTGTCTCTTCTTAGGGCTAGAAACTCCTCTAACAGACTAGGCTCCATCTCTCTTTTCTCTCTCTCTCTCTCTCCTTCCTCTCTTCCTTCTCTCCCTCTGAAACAACAATGGAGGTTTAGCTAATCCAAGAGGTAGGGTGGGTGGGTGGGTGGGTTCATGACCTACATGAATATGGAGGAATATATAAACATATATTAAAATGACCTCTCTCTTCATAATATAAGTCTTATGGTATGTTCTGATCAGGAATAGCTCCTACCTATGACCCTAAGATTGAAAAGGAATGCTTTTCTCTCTCTCTCTCTCTTTCTCTCTCCAAGGTGAATTCATGTCTTTTTCACCGAAATCTTCAATTAGACAGACTTCATATTTAAATCCCTTACCTGAATGCTTTGACTGATCTTGACGAAAAGGATGGAGTTAGCATCATAGACTGTGTCAGCTGCCCTTTACTTTAAATATATTATGTTGCTTATACAGGAATTAATAGGAACAAAGTTACAAACAATGCATCTCCCCTCCCTTTTTCTCATATCTCAATGCATTTGCTTACCTTCCTTTCTTATTTCATTCACTACTAATCATAAAAAATATTGTGTCTATCTAATTTGAAATTCTTCTTATATTTATATATTTATTCTTATTTTGTTTCCCTATGACAGTTAGGCGTGGGTTCCAGTTCCTCTCAGTCTTATCCACCAGCTTCAATCAGTTCTTCATTTGAAAATAATTTGGTTGTCTGATTGCTTTCATCAAAGTGATTCTCCAGAAGGATACAAAAAGGTGATATATCTGTTTGGAGAAGTATTATTTCATCTCAATTTTTCAGAAAATCTAGCAGTGCCCTTTTGCAGATCCTCAAAAAGGGTCATCACCAATTTCTCAATATATCCTTCAAAAACACTTTGGCACTTGGGTTTCTGGTTTTTTATTTTTAAATTTTATTTTGTTTTTACGAAACTACAAAACACTAAGATTACAAAGGCTATTGAAAAAGTTCTTAGGTAATCTATAAAACTAATATATGTAACATCTTTAAAAAACAAGACAATTTATAATTCTCTTAGCTTTTATATAGACATGGTAACACAATCTGTGGTTCTATTAGCTTTTGTATGGATATGGTGATAATTATAAATATTTAGAGGCCGAACAAGTCCAAACATATTCCATTAATACCCTAATAGAACATAGAACACTGATCTTTTTATTAAAACAGCCAACTTGGCACTTGGTTTAACTCTTTATGATTTTTCCTTTCTTTTCCTGGGTGTGTGTTTTGTAGTGGACCACAGACACTCTTCTTCAGTGGAATCCTTCTAAAAATGTCACTCCCCAAATTTCTATTGGAAAGCAAAAAAGAACAAGCATAAATGACGTCCTTTAAATCCCTAAATAGTTTTATTTCAAATCCTAATAATGTTTGGCGGTGGCACCACAGTAATAAGAATCATTATCTCTAATTATGTTTTTATGGGCCTACTCCATTTTCTCTCTACTTCTTTCTTCATTTTTCACCTTTTTCTTTTCTTTTCAGTCAAACAGAAAACATAAAAAAGAAAAATGCATGAAAAATTGAACACCATATCAAAATTAAGTGACACCATCCTAGGCATGTTAATCCAATCAGTAATATGATATCATTGCCTTCTACTATTTCTTCTTGACTGCTGCTGTTGCTGCAAACCCAAGTATAGGACAGTGATGTATGCGGGAGAAGATGATGCATTTGCTTTAGATATATAATCTTTACTGCATTTAATAGACTTTGTCATATCAACCCCGTAAATGTTCTGGACTTGAAAATTTTATGGCAAAAATTAATGGCCACTGACATTCCATGCAAATACAAAAATTTCTTTAATTTTCTGATCCTAAATTTCACTGTCATAATGATGTCCCTGAAAAATAATGGACTGCCATTTAGATTTTGATGTACAAACAAAAAGTAATGATTCATATCATTTATGATATTCCTATTTTTTTTCTTTTTCTGTTTTCTCCTTGAATGCATGGGACCAAAAGGTTTTGGATACTTCTTCTAATGATATGTAGATTCTCTTTGCTTTAATAATATATTTAGTATTTACATATTTGGAATATCAATTTCATTTTGTTATTTATTTTTTGAAAGTAATTGCAGTTTGTTATTGAACTAAATTATGATTCAATGGGTTATATTAGTCTAAGATTTGCTTTAATTGCCTCTTAAAACAGCTCACAATCCCACCATCGCACATGAAAATGTTTAGGGCGTGCCCTAAAATAACTAGGCTTCACATAATAATCTCAGTCTTTTCGATTTTGAAGCTCTAATTTTTATATCAATTGGAGAAAATATGTTTGTTATAATTGGGGCAACGATTATTTGATATTTAAAAAATTCAAAAGTTTGATTTTGATTTCAATACCTAAATGGGAAAACAACAACATTAATTTAAGTACATATAAAAAGAAATTAGAATGAAAATTACAAAATATCACTTTATTTCTTTCTTTTTTTTACTAGTGTATTTTTTAAATATATGCCACATTTTATTTAACATGATATATTTACACATATATACCACTTTAAGAATCCTATTTGAGAATATATACATAAATTGATATATGAATATATGTGATGACTGATGAGTGATATGGTTTTACCCTTTTAGCCCTAACATTAAAAATAAAATGGAGGAAAAAGACAATAAACCAAGGGATTTGCGCGTCTCGAGGGCAGATAGGACAAAAGTCGACCGACCAACCTCCAACTCACACGTGAATGCATGAGTCAACGTACCTTTCTTCATATTCACATCTTTCTAATCAATCCCCAACCTTATTTTCCCATTTAATTTCATTCCCATTTAATTTCTAATCATTTCATTAATCTCATCTATATATGCTTTTGCCATTTATAAACACTTAAGTATAAATTATAACAATTATAATGGAAAATGAAGACCAAAGCTTATGATAATAAAAATAAATAATATAATGGAGATAAAAGCATTCACGGAATTCATAATAATCCAAACTCGGTATAGGAAAGAAAATTAGTAAAAATGTTTTGGACAAGACAAAAATTTTAATATCCCAACCCAATACAATGGATTAGTATGAATTGGTGACGAGATCTCATTGACCAATTTTCTTCTCCTTAGATTAGAATCCAAAAATGATATTTTAATTATTAAATATGTACTATCTATTGATATTTATTAATTGTTTGGAAATTGAAGTGGGAAAAAATAGTTCCAATGAGTAGGGTTTAAGTATATATATATATATATATATATATATATATATATATATATATATATATAGAGAATTAGTAATGAGGCTAAGTGGTGATGTACTGACTGTACTACTCAAGTGGCCACTAGTTGAAGTATTGAATTTTTTTTTTAAGTTATTATCATAATTAATAACTATGATATTGAAAAAATTTAAGTTAAAATTGTCATAATAAAATGTATTATTTTGAGTATTAGTCAATATTTAAACTATTTAAGTAATTTTTTAAGATTGAATTACCAAACGAGACTAGAAAAAATTGGTAGAAAGTAGATGGAAATGTTGCATAACGCTAGCAGAGTCACATGTTACCAACGATGTATACAAGCACGAGACGAGACAACTCAGCCATTTCTGGGACTCTAATTCGCAGCCGACCGAATAAAGAACTAATCGAATAGCCAATTTAATCCGAGACTCGAAAAAAACTCGCGAAAACTCGAATATTGTGAGATACAATTTTATTTTATTTTTTTAATTTATATCTCTACTTTAGTGATGACATAAAAAATATATCTCTATTTTTTTTTTTTATTCTTAAACAATCATATTTTATTATTTATTTAGTTATAAATTTATTTATTTTTAATAATTAATTTTCTTTTAAAGTTAAAAGATGTAAGAGAATAGGATATTATTTTATAAATTATATCGATAAAGCTAAGATATAAACGCGATATATATATATATATATATATATATATATATATATATATATATATATATATATATATATATATATATTCCATACAACTCATATTCTCCTAAAATCGACATATATAATACCTGGGGCGCGCTTAATAAATGAGACAACTGATTCCAGCTCACTGAACTCGACTCGATCAAACTCGACTGAGCCGGTACCACCCGAAATATTAACGAATGGAAATGAAGCCAGACTTTCAAGAAATTCGGTACGACTCGAACGCACGACCACCTGAACTCTGGCTGAACTCGACCCATTCGCATCATAACCACCCCAATCAATGAGATGATTGTGGCTGGAGTCAGAAATAATATTAGTGACTAGACAGTGATATAAGTGAAGAATAATAATTGAAAGGGATGGGCGAATATGGGGGGTTAAGGATGGAAAGAGAAAGAGAAAGAAAGAAAGATTTGTGACAAGACCACGAGGGTACGGAGGAATAAGAGTAGGAAAAACCGCGGGCATGTCCGGGGAGAGTGGTTTTGGCAGAATGGAAGTGTGGTATTTATTTCATAGTGTACTTTCACTCTCAACTCTCTCTCCTCTCGCCCACAATATACACCTCCCTCCAATACCGCTTTATTTGCATTCAGTTTTTGTCTGGTTTCTCATGGCTTTTTCCTCTGGTGTGAGGGGGGATGTGGGGTCTTCTACTTCTCGGTCTCTTCTTGCATCTCTTTCTCTCTCCAGGCCAGTCCCCCATACCCCCCTAGATCTGGCTGGCTTCTCGATTATCTGAAACTCTTGTTCATCTACAACTGCCCTATTCATCTGCAACCCCCATACCCCACTCTACTACATCTCCCTCACTCCTCACCCATTTATTAAGGTGCACATAGTTTCGGACTTTGTCCGTATAGAACTTTGTGTTCCGATATACCTCCTTATTTATTTTCGTAACTTTAACCATGCCCATGTCTTTAGAAAATGTCCGAGATTGATAAACGTTCATTAAAATGATTATTTAAAAATCCCATTAAACACTCACGAGTTTCTAATTTAGTTGTAATTTTTTAATGGGATGAGTACGTATGGATTATGAAAATAAATAGAATATCTTAAGATTAAAAGTAAAATTTAGATGCAAAATAAGATATACGTGTCAAATTAACTTATGGATATTTATGTATCTTATCTCTTAAGGGTATTTATGTATGTTATCACATTTATATATTAATTTCCCATCATTCTCACTATGGACCTACAATAATAGATCTTTTTTTGTTTACTCTATAGGCTTTTAAATGTTAAGTCACGCTGTTTTATTCTTATAAGGGGATTTGTTTTATGGTGTTCTCCCATATGGCCATATGCCCATATGTCAAACAAGTTAGCCAAAATTCTATATTTATTTTTAAATCAATAAAAAACGGAATAAGGAGGTTCAAACCCACGTTTTTATCAAACAAAACTTAATATCATTAAAACGGACTCTTCTTAAAACTAAAACTCGTATGATCAACATCTTGTTTTTAACAAGTAACCCCAATTTTGTGTGGTTAGAACTTAGAAGCAGTAGGGGTTTTTATTTTGATTTTTTTGAGTAATTTTGGAGAATGATGAGGAGAAAGTGATGAAGTAGCGCGTGGGATGAGCACGAGACATGGTTTCACAACCTGCATGTGCATGTCTGGAATACGTATACGGTCTACCATAAGCGTCAGGTGGGGGGTCTCAGAAAACAAAAGAGGTTGAGAGAGAAAGAAAGAGGCCTGTGAGTATGAGGGTCTCTCTCTTGAGTCAAATCAACACAAGAAAACGAGGGGGCGCTAAAAAGTGCCATAAAAGACGTGATTAATTGCCAGTGACACCTGCTTCTTCACCACCTCATCAACCTCTAATCATTCAATTCTCACCCCACCATTCCTTCCTTGATTAGTCCCAACAAAATGATAATGTTTTTTTTATTTTGTTTCTTTTTAATCTAGACAGTACCTTGCCCAGATTATCTGGTCGGTTATTACCAAGTTATTAGTGTACTGTCTCCTGTTGAGTGTTGCCTACCAAAATGGTTCTGGTTATCATTCATTTTTGCTGAAACTACATTATATCATATGCTGGGTTGGTTTATAGTTCCATCGATATATAAGAAAACAAAAGCCACCAATAATGCATACTTCGGCTACACTCCAACCAAATATGGACACATAATTATGATTTTTCATAAAAGACTGCCATTATCATCTTATTAAATTTGGTTTAATTAAGATGTTTATTCAACACTTCAATAGTTGATTTGAACTGGATTTGTTTTGTACTTATACTTATCAAACAGCACTTTCTTGATTTGACAACCTCGTATTCATATGTATGTTTGTTAGGCTACTTCCATGGCAGATACATGGTATTAAACTCTAGCAGATCTGTAGGCAAAATTTCTTCCCACCCAAAAATGTGTCAGTAAATCTAATCATATATGGATGATTAAACTTAAACATTGTTACTTATACTTCCCAAACACAACCAGACCGCGAGTTCATAGAATGAAGATCTGTAGTTGCTTAGTGGAAGTAGTCCTTTCTTGAGGTGAACCACATAAAATTGTTTGAATGTTTTCTTACTTAATATTCTTTTTACTTATACATATGAACAATCAATAGATGGAGCTGTAGCTCTGTAGTCCAATATTATAGAATTTGGCAGGGGCATCCACAGGTTTTAGGTCTCTCGCGCGGAGTGCCTCCAAAGATTAAATTTTTGTCCAAAAATTCAATGAAGACATATGCTCCTTTTACAACCTAAAGCCCTGAGCCTGGCCCTCAAAGTCTTGCTACCTTATAAACTTAGGACCTATTTAATTCATGAAAACTGTTATTTGTTCTAAAAAATAAGAAAAATCATAAAATTGTTTGGTTTTTAGTTCTTTTTATTATAAAAAATATAAAGAACACAAAAATTACTAAATTTAAAAAATAAAAATAGTTTTTAAATAACACAAAAATGATATTTTCTATCTTTTTAAAAACAGTCTTTAAGAATAGTTTAAAAATAGAAAGCAAATAAGCCCTTTAATTTCATGTATCTAAGTGTGTTCCCTGAATGCCAAAAAAAAAAAAAAAAAAAAAAAAGGGAAAAAACGAATAATCCAATAATATGATGCCAAAACATATTCTAAAACCGTGGTCGATGGTAGTTTTGCCGCCATGAATAGGTTGAAATTTCCCTTTCAGATTCTAGAACGTGCTGATGGGGCAAGGAAAGGTAACGACGAGCAAAATGCTTCCTAAGACAGCAGTTGAAAGCAACATGAGGGCAAGATTTCAAGATTATACACCGCTCTTTTTATCTTTAGTAGTTGTTTTTTTAAATGGTAGGTAGTAAAAGAAGGGCTGTTATAGGACAGTAGAAAGCTATACATGTCTGAAAGGCAACAATGATAAGGCCGGCCCACGAGTCAATCCATTTCAAAAGGCAAACAGATTGTTGCTTCTTGGGCAGATTCCAATCCATTACCTGAAAAGTGGAAGGCAACATCATCATCATTCAGAGAAGCTATACTGACCGTGGAACATGTTCATTATTGAGTGCTGCTTACACCTCCCTACTTAAGGAAAACAAAAGGCAATAGGAAAAGTTTCTTGCAACACAATTTATCAGTTTCAAATTAATCTTTGTTTTTTGTCTTTTTTTTTCTTTAACAAGAATAGACAATTAAAAATAAAAGATGAGAACAAAGATACACAGATTTTTTTTTTTTTTCCGATAGCCGAATACTCTAATACTCTAATGTTTCTATGGGATCCTAAGGTATTGTGAGTGATTAAGAGGTATTGTAGGTATTCTAAAGTTTTGTGAATTTTTTCGTAATTGCCGAATGACTCAAATCGTTCCCCGACACTACAGTGCAAGATAAATCCCTCTCAAATCTATTGACTGCCTTAAAAGTCATGGCGCACTGGACTCTCAGTGAACGATAGTTATTACATAGATCGGGCAACGTCGTTATAAATTGTATCATAACCGATCCTTGACCCTGTTGTGGGTATTTGTTTCGTTTGGCCTCTTAATCTCCTGAGACAATGACGATGCTGTATCTGCATGAGAGTATTTGTCACATCCCATAAAAATATAGGAGAGTTGTTAGGTAGCACTCACATATATCAGAATGAACGGAACAGAAGATGAACATAAAACGTTTAATGGAAAACAGTTTGCTTAAAAACTCAGAATAAAAATTAAAGCACGTTGCAGAAAACCGTAGCACGAACTCGTTTCGTGAATCGTGAATGATCAAGTCTTGCGTCAGACAACAATCTCCTTAAGACAAATTATTGCCCCCAGCTGCAAGCCGGTGCTATTGACAATTAGTCTCCCAGATAAAATGATCTCTCCTAACACAAAGAAGACTTCTTCATTACCGTCGAACCCGAATCGCGTATAACTCGGCTTCTCTCAAACTAACGCGGAATCCGATGAAATGTAATGCAAAAACGAGAGTAATGTGAGGCCTATTTATACCGCCTACGATCGTTCGGCATACCATGAAGCTTCGCAGGTCGTGGATCGCTCGCACACAGCCACACTCGCGAGTCAACAGGTGCCATCAAAACGATGTCGTTTTGGACTCCCAATGGTAACCCTCGCAAAACGACATCGTTTTGTTGTCTTAGGTTTAAAAAATTAAGGATATATACATCCCGAACCCGAAGCCATGGGCACGCGTGTGTATTTATGGAACCAAAGATGAAGTCAGCCCTCCCCTTCCATTGTAACCCCAAGGCTCTCGCCCAAACCCACTACAAAGGCAGGGCAGATATAAATTCTTTAAAAGTCTTTGCTCATCCGACAGCAAATAATGCTCTTAAACCTTTGGGCTACCATTTTCATGCAGCGATGCTCGAAAGGATTTCTAATTCAATTTTTTAATGGTTTTTTGAGTAACCTTCAAGATATAATCTTCATCTTCTATGAAGGTGAACACATTCCTATGTGGACCCATTGAAAAAGGTTTGTGCAGGGGATCCATCAATTTTGGGCCAAGATACCTAATTTATCGCGCTAAACCCATTTTTCCAACAAAGAGTTTCGGCACTATAAGTAATGGTACCAATTTATAGTAGAAGCGTTTTAAAAAGCTATAAGGGTCCTTGAGCCCAAAGTAGACAATATTTTCATAATTATTTTTCCCTTATTTAGGATTTCACATAAATCTTGTGTTCCTTATTCTTCATATTTACTTATTGCCTATTCCTTTTTCTTTTTTAACGACACCACTGTAACTTCACCATGATCTCAAATCTAATCATTGGGGTGAATTCAAATATTATAATTTATGAAAACAGAGGAATGACATGAGCATCTGAACCCCAAAGTTCGGTTATGGAATCACCAAACTGCATAATTCTTTGTTTATGATCTGGCTTGTTTTTTTTTCTGTCTTTGTTTTTACACAAAATCAAACAGGTAGCTGGACAAGTAGTAAAATGTGGAGCAAACCCATCAGCCACCTTTGGCTTTATGTGTCTGTTCCTTTCTTCAAATTATGCTTAATTTAATAAGACCCTACGTATAATTCTGACTTTTTTCCACATTAGTAGGGGGAAATTTCAATGCAGAATCCGCAACAACGAATTAGATAACTATATATACTTTACTAATAGTTAATGGCTTAATGATCTCTTACATGTGCATGATCTTTTCCAAGATTTTTAAGCTTTAAAATTAATTGTTGATTAGCATATATAAAGTCATAATCTCTAACCACTTTGTGTCTCGTTATGAAGTCTAGGAAATTACAATTTAAATTCATTTGATTTCTTTAGCCTGAAGCTACGCGTTTTTTGTATGGATCCAGGTCATATTTGGAAGAGAATCTGTTACGATTGTCCTCAAAATGTACCTCTCAAGGCAAAATACTAGTGATCGTAGCAAAGTTTGTACTTCAAAAAAAAGTCATAAATCGTGTTTTTCAAATGTTATATAGTTCCATATAAGTCAAGTTTTTCATTTATTTATTTTATTTAGTAATTGAATGGTATGTTTTTTCAAAAGCCATATAAGTAAAAAATGTAGCCTTTGCCCTTTGGCATGTGATAATGTCATGACCTTGTGCCAATCATTATTAGCGGATTTCAAGGAATGAAAGATAGACTTCCAATAACCAGATGCCTTCATCCTTCAGTACTATGCATTATTCTAGCTTTGCAGGTCATGGGCATTTGCTTACAATCAAATTCTTAAGCAGTTATATTTATATATTTCATCAGTAGGGCACAACTGGCCATCTAGACTATGTTTGACTCTCCAAAAGCATTAAGAAAAGAGAAATAAATCGTTAAAAAGTGATTCAGGGTGCAGTGGAAAAAGAATAAAAACAAAGTATGATTAAAATTTATATTATATTGTATTTTTCATTTCTTTTATTTTTTCACTCTATTTTCTTTTCTTTGTATTTTTTCTCAAACTTTTTAAAACCTCAACGTAACATTATAAGCAAATTACTATGGAAAAGAAATGCTTCAATACTATACAATGTTTTAAAAATGAGATCAGTTGATTGAATAAAACATAGTTCATGGTTTAGGTCAAATCAATGATAAGATCGGATTGAATCAAATTGGGTTTAAAACATTGGTACTATATTTGACATTGGAAGTTCTCATTTTTAATCATAAGACTCATGGCACAGGCCCTTATATTTGATCCACAGAGCAGGTGAATTTTTCTTGAATGTATTCCATATAAGAGGATCTTGCCTGGCTAATGGTTTGAGGAAATTATTCTGGGGATGAGTATGATTCCAATGCATCTTGTGATTCAAAATGTTCCTTCCCCCACCACCCCCAAACACATACAAAAAAAAAAAACATCCTAATCGAAATTTGTATTGTAGTTATTATTTCCATTTTTTCTTCTTGTGTCTTTACTTGGGTGTTATTATAACCCAGAGAAAACAATATTGATGAATGTGGTGTGAGAAAATTTCTAGGTTGTAGCCATTTTAAAACCCCTAGCTAATGCATGTATAGAGGCTCTTATATTCATGCACTGACTAAATCCTACCTTATTTATTCTGTGTTTTTACATGTTTATATTATTCTTGAATGTCAAAGAGAGCTCATCAACATTTTCACACTGTTGTCTCCTATTTGGCATCGTACGAGACCCATTCTCCTCTTTGGCTATCAATAGAGGGAGATATCACGTGAGCATTATAATCAGACAAAGGAAAGTTGAATTTGAATTGAAATTTTGAGTATGATATCATTGTTCACTGCCTTTATTAATGGGAAATTTAGACAAAGATTGCTCAAATAGTGCTGATGGATTAAGAACGTGACACAAAAAACTCCGTCTCATTTTGTCGAACTTGTAGTCTTTATTTTCGAGCACTCAATAATTCTTGGTTGACTGAATGAATCATATTGGATTGATTCCAGTGCTTGATTAATGTGGCAGTCAAATGGGAAATTATGCCAGCAAAGTTCATGCATTCGCTCTCCGAGTGAATTCTCCAGCCACCACTAGTCTCGTGGGGGCGGCTTAATTTTCTTTCCATGGCTCGCTCTTATGCCCACAAAATCTCTCAGAATCTTCAAAAAGTTGAGACGTAACCAATTTGGTTTCCTGCTGTTGGATTTTGGCTTGATATCCAAGTATATGGTTGTCACTAGCTAGCAAATTTGACAAAGCCATTAATGCTTGTACCTAAAGATTATCCTTATAAGAAAGAAAGGTTTGTAAAGGTTATTAGGTTATAAAAGAAAAAAGTTACTAAAGAGATGAACTTGTAAAGATTATTACTGTGTGTAAATGTAAGAGTTTAAAGGACTATGAGGTATTTTTTTCGGTATTGTAGACATTATTAGGTTGTATAATTTTTCTTTAATCGTTGCAAAACTCTAATAATACTCTAATTTTATACTTTGCTATCAAAAAGGTGAAAATATTATCTTTCAATCATGGATATAGGCATGATTAGGGAACCATATTAAACCTCATGCATCCCATGTAAGGTTTTAGTTCTCATGTTCTTAAATTAATATGCTCATTTCATGCATCAAAGCTTTTTTTTATAACAATATTAACCAGCCTTCCGTTATGGTGAAGTCTGCCAGTCTATACCGTCATTTTGAGTTACTATATTCAACACAATGGAAAAGTTAATGTGCTTCGGCTTCATTTCACATAGCTCAGTCAGAGCTGAGTAGGGTTTCTTATCAGAAACAAGCATTATCTGTTGAGGACTTAGGAATGAAATGATCGAATCCTACTGAGGAACTGCTTGGTTTATTTTATTGCTTCCTAAATAATATTCTTAATTATTTGAAACAATGAGTGTAATTTATTTGACAAAGGTAATAATGTTATTATGATGGCCTAGATGCTTAATCTTGATTAAAAAAAGTGTGAAGCTTGATTTGACTTTCAGATATTCTTGATGGATTCCAAATACTGAGACCTTTTCTTGAATAATTTTAGAATATTTAACTACATATGAATAAGTAATCTACGGAGTAGGGGTTAAGTGGAATAGATTTGAATACTTTAAGATTATTGTAAACATTATCATCAACTATTGTTAATTTTTTGAGAGATTTTTAAAATATAGTTAGATAGTTTTGATCTTACAAAAATTATTCTTTAATTGTAATTAATATTTGAAAATTTGAAAAGGATATTTAGAGTGAGGTTAGTAGTAACCTTAAGAAACTATTTTAATTTTTTTTAAATAGATAAATTTATCGATTCATTAATAATATAATTAATAAAACATATAATCAAGTCAAATACAAAGTAACAAGTGGGTAATAAAAACACGGCAAACTCGGATTGGTATAGAAGAAACCACTATATTAGGAAAAAAAAAATCTAAATATAGGAAAAAAAAATGATGAATGATGTGATTTTAGGTCAAAATTAACTAAAAAATAATTCTTTATCTTTTATGAACATGAGCCTAAAAGAGATAATAGAAAGAGAGACGACTAGGGTTTAAGAAACTTTTTTAATTTTAAAAAAGTGTTTTGCAAAATCAAAAAAACAAACAAACAAACTTAGGTATTTAAAGATATGAAAATAATTATATTTAGTATGGAAAAATCTTTTATAGTGTTTTTATGGAAGAAATATCTATATTAATGTGGCCGGCCCCGTATGGGGCCTAAGGCAAAGAGATTCTAAAAAGGGGGCCTATTGTGTATAAATTTTTTTTTACTAATATTAATATTGGGTTCTAAAAACCCATGACATGACATAAAACCTAAAATCATACTATAACAATCAATTCACAAAGAGGTTTTTGATCGTTCACCCCCGAACCTCCTATCACCACTACCACACTAAAAATATATCAAACAAATACTATAACAATAATAAAGAACTCATTTTATCAATAAAAATCATATATTGGGAGGGCTGGGTGCTTATGCTTTTAAGAGGCCTAAATTATTAAGCAGAATACTCGGGGCGCCAGGTTTTAAGAGAAATGCAAATCTCGAGGCGACCGGCCTTTCGCTCACCCGCTATACGCCCGTCCCATAGCATATATGTGTAGTTTTCTAAAACACTTTAAAATAAAATAGCTTTATTAAAAAACAATTGCAAATAAAAAATACTATCAGACATACTTAAATACTTTTTAATAAGAATTCAGCTTGTCATTCTAATTATCAAATTTATTTATAATAATTTTATCTAACTACCATTTTTTTTTATTTGTTTACTTAATTTGAAGATTATCTGATGGACCGCGATACATGTCATAATTCTGATTTGATGAAGCTATTGGCTAGCCACGTGACAAACTTTTATTTTATCATATTTCTTTGTTTAATTTGTATACTTTTTTGTCACACGCATCATTTGATCACTTTTCAATTTTTTATTGTATGCTTTTAACGCACATTATTTTATTACTTACCCTTGATTACATGTACATGTGACAATCACCACATTACTAGTTAGTTCACTAATTACTCTACAAATGCTCTTCAAAAATTGCTTATGTACATATATTTAAATAGTCTTTTTGAATTTAAAAGAAAAGCAATAATATCCTTACAGTTTGATCTCTCGATGAAAAAGAAAGTATAGTTTGATCTAGATTGTGAGCAACATATATCTATTAATGTGCTTCCTTTAGAACATTTGTCTCTGTTGGTTCTCTTCAGTGACACTAAACAATTAATCACGTAATCACTTGTAAAATGTATATATACTAATGCAGTAAAGAAATCAACGTATTTGTTGTTGTATGTTAGTTTTGCGACATGGGGTTATCAAACAGCTATTTATTTTCTAAGAATTTCATAAATATCTTCTATTTCAACATTAAAGCTAGACATATGATTGACTTCTCTATCACTTTACCTTTAAAAGTTAAAAGACACTCCGCCCATTCAAGAATTTTCGATTCTTTGAACCCGGATTTGAAATTTCCATTTGCATAATGTTTTTTTCACCTTAATATTATTCTTTAGTTAAAGTTAACCCTAAATATGAAAAAGATATTGGATGATTTTAATTAAATATACATGTCACACATTGACTTGAATAAACATATTGAAGTAACAGATTTTTAATGTATCACAATTACCTTTTGTTATACATATTATGAGACAAAAACAATTATTTTGTATGATTATTAATCATAACATGGTCCATTTTAGGGGTTATATCTTAAAAGTTGTTGGGGAATCTCATGAATGATAATCATTTTACCTATTTGATAGCAACTGCATAGGGTGGGCCGAGATTCGAGACGGATGAATAATCCGTGAAATGTTGGCAGACGAGGCAGAAGCTCCCAAATTTTTCAAGCAACCAATCAATGTATATTATATATTTTGCATACAGCTGCTAATTTTACTTAGGATTCCCACTTCACTTTCAAGATTCTTATCCATCAAGGCAAAGATTGATTTCAATTTTTTTTCCAATTGAATGAGATAGAAGGAAACACTTTCATACGTTAAATTGGATCGTCCGACCCACCATGGATTTGTTCTTTGTTTGCTTGTTAAAGAAGATTGAATTGGATTAATGTTTTGGTTTCTAAATGATATTTCTTATGTGGGTACTGTATAAAAAGTTCATGTTTATATTATTTTTTTGTATATGGAGCTGCCATCGTTTCAGGTATTACATATCTCGTCTCAACTAAATTTCAGCTCACAATAAGAGGCTTTAACATAGCCCCCTTACGGCTTAAAAAGTTACTCCATCCGTTTACAAATAATTGTCTTTCTTGGGAAAAAAATTAGTTTCAGTTTAATTATCATTTTAAGAAATCAAGAATACTTTACCGTATTTCTTTCAATTTTACCCCTATTTTTATTATTCTCAACCAAATTTAATAACATCATATATTAAAAATATTTTATAAGTTCTAATATCTTCTACACTAAAGCACTTCATAATTTATGTGAATTTTTACTTTTCCAATTAGTTATGATTAAGTCAACAAAAACCTTTCATATTTTTTTCATTCCCTATAACAAACAAATGTGATATATATTCACATCACAAACCATTATCACTCTTGTTATACTAAAAAAACGAAACGAAGAGCTATTACTTTAAAATGGATAAATTTTGATTCTCTAAGCTTGTATGATTCAATATATATAACTCAATATAAGCCAACACAGCAAGAATATAGCAAGAATTGCGTTGTGCATCTCCATCGATAATATCAAATTGTGTGTTACATCTATATTTAAGTCTATTTCCATTAAGCGCATTTGATAACTTTGCCTTGAACCCCGGTTTCGCTTTCTCCAATTAAATGCTTTACGATAAATATTTTAAAGCTGAGAAAAATAAAAAACTGGACGGAATATTTAGTTTAGTAGTTAAGAATTTGTTGCACTGGTAGATTATAATTAAATAAAGGGTTTGGAGTTTTTATGCGCAAATATTGACTAAGATTTTTATGTGAAGAAAGAAAAACAATGAATAATACAACTAGATATTTATTAAAGTAAAATAATGGTTTAACTATTTATAGTTTTTAATCCATGTGCATCTATAAAAATGATTATTATTGTGAAACGGAGGGAGTAAAACCGTTGAGTTGGTAGAGGTTTAGTTGTAACGATCTATTAATTGAAGAATATATGGATGACATGAATTGGATGTTAATTGTTAATGACCGTTGAAAGTATCCAATAATGCATAAACTGGTCTTCTTCATCTTTAGTAGGAGAATGTAGAATAAGGTTGGGAAATCAATTTCTTAATGTCTTGGTCGGAGAATGTAGAATAAGATTGCTAACCAAGTTGGTGGTACTTAAATTGTTACATAATATAATAATTTAATGGAACAATGGAGCGCTAGAACCTAATTAGTTTTTTGTTTTTTAAAACAAACAATTTTAATGTTTTCTGGAAAAACTGTTATTATCTTTTAAATTTAGTGTTTTCTATCATTTTCAAAACAAAATTAAAAAGGGAATTAAAGGTGTTCTCAGTGTTCACTTATTCATATTTTTTTTTTAAATAAAGAACAATTTTTAAAAATTGTAAACAAAAGGGCTCTTAAACTCATTGTTAAAACGAGTTATTTGATTTTTTTCAACCTAAACAATTCAATATGATTTTCCTTTCTTTTTAAAAATGAGTACTCTCTATATTCCTTCCACCTTATAATTTAGAAATTTAGAGCAGATTTGCTTTTTTATCGAATTTGTATTTAATTTGTAACTTTTATTTTACTAAACGATAAAATATGCTTACGAATTTGTTTGTTTTTTTAATATCATATTTTTATTAAGTATCGACTGCTGGTTTTATACGCTTAAAATTAATATCTTAATTATATTAAGAAAGTTACTTGTTTAACTTTTTCTTATGATAAAATGAAAATATTTATATAATAAATGTATAACATCTAAATAAAAATGATAAAATTTTATGATAAAAATTTATTATCATTGCTAAAAAAATTATTATTATATTTATATATTTATATAATTAAAATAGAATATATAAAATTAAAATTCAGAAAAAATAGGGATTGATGACATTGATATTGTTCCTTAAAATATCTTGTGTGGATTTTAGAGATTTTAGAATAGTTTGTGAAGATTTTAAAATATAGTATTTTCTTTAAAATACTGCTTTTTCTAAATGTAGTTTCTCAAAAGAAGGAAATTTTAAAAATTCATAAATAAGTTATACCAAAAAAAAAAAACACAAACGATCTAAATTCCGAAAGCAAATTGATTTAAGAAAAAGGCCAAAAAAAATAAATACTCCCTTAGATTAGGGCTTCTTGTTAATGATTGAATATGAAAGGGGAAGGTTCGAGTCTCACTGAAGATAATTTATTACATTATATTAAAAGGTAATAGAAAAAAAAAATCTCTGCCATTGAAACAGCTTGTTGCTCTAAAAGGAATTTGATCGGTCAATAAGAGAATATTGATAGTAAGATTAGGTGCTTCGATCTGCATAGACAACAAAGGATAGGGGCCTTTTCTACTGGAGGTGTTCAGCCCTAAAACTTCTGAATTGGGCCTTCAGCTTTTGGGCCCCAAATCATTCAAGCAAAATGTTTTGTCTTCTATAAAGAAACGTTAGAAGGTAATACGAAATTATATTTAAATCCATAATTATATTATTTGAATGATGTTTGAATCACTAATTTCTTCTCCCGCCGTCTCTGATGTCCTTTCTATTGTTACTATTATTCAGTGACGTTTTATTTTATCACTTTTATTGATTCAGGATTGCAATTATATTAGGCGTTAAGAACAACTACAACTATAACCTGTCTTATTTTCAATTCCAAATTAACATCTTCACAATATATTTTTTGAATGTAAATATCTAAATATGGAGATGAAAGTAAAATTTTAGAATGATTGTTAAAGAAAATACAAAGGAGCAACAACTCTTTGAAATATTAATGTTTATTTAGAAAAATATGTTAATAAAGAAAGAAATACGATTTTGGCCAATAGATTGTAATCAAACATTATATTAGCATAAAAAAATTAAGTTGGTTTGAATGATTTGGCAATTTAAAGAAAAGAACGATTGGTTTTTTGTTATTGGATCACGATCCAATTGGTCAAACCGATCAATCTGATTCGATTTTAATCGATCAAATTCGATTTTTAAAACATTGAAAAATCATCTTTCCAAAAAAAAAAAAAAAAACATTGAAACCATTGAATTCATTTTCGTATGACGAAGAGAACATATCCTATCTAACTCTCATACCAAAATGTCTACAGAGTGGAGATTCCTCTTCATCTGCCTCTTTCTCCACCTTCTCCTCTTCTTCTCTATTTCTGAGTCAACTCATCCACAGTTCCCATGTATCACACCAACACCAACTAATATTGATTATCCCTTCTGCAATGCTTCCCTCTCCATATCTGCCAGAGCTCAATCTCTCGTCTCCCTCCTCACCCTCTCCGAAAAGATAGAGCAACTTTCCGATCAGGCCGCCGCCGTTCCTGTGGCTTGGCATCCTTCGCCTATGCAGGGTCCGAGGCACTCCATGGGATTGCCATCACGCCCCGAGTTTCCTTCCTAACGGCACCGTTTCATCTGCTACTAGCTTCCCTCAAGTTCTTCTTACTGCCGCTTCTTTCAATCGGAGCCTCTGGTTCAAAATCGGATCCGCCATCGCTGTGGAGGGTCGGGCCATGTATAATGTGGGTCAAGCTGGATTGACGTTTTGGTCACCGAATATCAATATTTTTAGAGACCCCAGATGGGGGAGAGGCCAAGAGACGCCCGGGGAAGATCCCATGGTGGCGTCTGCTTATGCGGTGGAATTCGTCAGGGGTTTTCAGGGTGGGAATCGGAAGGGTAGCCGTGAAATTAGTGGTGCGGTGGGTAAGAAGAGGGTGTTGCGAGGGGATAGTGATGGTGATGAGCTGATGCTTTCTGCTTGTTGCAAGCATTTTACTGCTTATGACTTGGAGAAATGGGGGAATTTCAGCAGATATGGGTCCACGTTGTGGTATAACCGTATAAGACTTTTCTTTCTCTGAATCCTAGCAATCGCTATCTGACTGAACGACCCAATCGAAGCTTAATTTATCTTTTCATTATTAGATTTCAAATCAGGATTTGGAGGATACCTATCAACCCTTATATTTCGTAGTTGCGTTCAACAGGGTAAAAGCAAGCTGTTAATGTTCATACCTGGTGAATTGCGTGCCAGCATGTGCCCGGCAGGATCTCCTCCAGGAAAGCCAGAACCGATTGGGGATTCAAAGGGCAAGATTCCAATCACTTTTCATTTCATTAACTCCATTTTGCCACTTGTTCAATCCATATGAAACTCCTGGGTGCCCTAATGACAGATATATAACCTCAGACTGTGATGCTGTGGCAACTGTTTATGAATACCAGCAGTATGTAAACTCACCTGAAGATGCAGTGGCTGATGTTCTCAAAGCAGGTTTTTGTTGTTCAGAATTCTCTATTTTCTGGGAAAATCTACTATGTTTTTCTATTAAAAACTAAGATATGTTGACATGTGTGTAGGAACTGATATAAATTAGGAACATATATGTTGGAGACACACACAATCTGCAGTGGATCAGGGGAAGGTGAAAGAAGACAGACAGAAAGCACTTGTCAATCTGTTTTCGGTTCAATATGCTTAGGGCTTTTGATGGAGACCCTGCAAATGGGCTGTATGGAAATTTAGGACCTAAAGATGAATGTACTGAGGAGCACAAAACATTGGCACTTGAAGCAGCAAGGCAAGGCATTGTGCTTTTGAAGAATGATAAGTTTTTGCCTTTGAGTAAGAGTAGAATTTCTTCATTAGCTATTATCGGTCCACTGGCTGATCAACCATTGTTGGGTGGCGGTTACACAGGCTTGATTTTGCTCATAGTAGTGTTTCTAGACTTTTATCATGTATGGATGATTTTGCACCAATAATTGTATGTTAACATTGTGTTTATTGAATGCTGATGGGGAAAATTTTTCAAATGATAGATATGGTTCTTTTCTTTCCCCTAGAAACAATGCTTTTATCTCCAGCCCCAATCTCAGTTCATGTTCTTTCCAACTTTTTATGTGAAGTTTATCAAGTTATGTTTACAAATTCGGCTCTATCTGTATTGCCCATCAAATCAATTCCCAGCTTATATTCTTGCTGGGGTTATCCCATTTTGTAGGAATTCCCTGCAAAACAGAGAGCCTTGTTGAAGGACTCAAGACGTATGTGGAGAAAACATCATTTGCAGCTGGTTGCTTGGATGTGCCTTGCCTTTCAGACAATAAATTTGATGAAGCTGTTAGTATTGCAAGAAAAGCTGATGTTGTTGTTGTTGTGGCTGGGTTGGATTTGTCTCAGGAAACTGAAGATCACGATAGGGACAGTCTTATCTTGCCTGGAAAACAGATGGCCCTTGTTTCTTCTGTTGCCAGTGCAATTCAAAAGCCCTTGGTCCTGGTTCTTACAGGTGGTGGACCTCTTGATGTGTCATTTGCAGAAGAAGACCCGCGAATAGCGGGCATTCTGTGGATTGGTTACCCTGGTGAGGGTGGTGCAAAAGCACTAGCTGAAATCATCTTTGGAGATTACAACCCTGGTTGGTACACCAAAACTTTGAAATTTGTTTTGGGCATGTTTAGATTGCATAAAAATCAAACCATTTTAATTTCTTTCTTAGAGCTCTTCTGCATAAAAAATAATAACCAAGAAGAAATGATTCATCCCTTAGAAATCCAAAAATAGTGCAAACAGACTCATTTCCAACACAATGTAAATACCAAAAAGATGGTCTGGTCTCTGGTTTAGAGTGGTGTTGTCCAAACACAAGACTCAGGCTTTGATATAGAAATCTGATGCAGTATCAATGCAGGTGGAAGATTGCCCATGACATGGTATCCTGGTCATTCACCCATACCAATGAATGAGCCAAGGAACTCGAGGCGATCCTTGGCCATGCTATCCAGGAAGAACTTATCGATTTTACATTGGACGAAGAGTGTATGGATTTGGGCATGGCTTGAGTTATACCAATTTCGCTTACAAGTTTATTTCAGCTCCAAACAAATTAAATCTATTGAGATCAATCAACACTGTTTCCAGTAAGAAAATACTACGACAGAGAAGAGAAGAGGTTAATTACATTCACATTGAAGAGCTAGACACTTGTGAGTCTGGTTTCAAGATTTCATATCCAGGTCTCTGTGACTAATGTTGGAGACATGGATGGAAGCCATGTTGTAATTTTGTTCTCTAGAGTGCCAAAAATTGTAAAGGGGCACCTGGTGAAAAAACAGCGCCAATCAATTAGTCGTGTGCATACTGTATCTGGTAGATCAACCGAAGCAAGAATCATGTGGTAGATTCTTGTGAGCATTTTAGCATAGCTAATGAGGAAGGCAAAAGGATACGCCCCTAGGTGATCAATAATGCTAGAAGATGTAGTGCATTCTGTATTGGTTGAAATTTCTGAGAGTTGACATTTGAAATGCCAAATGGGCATCTACAATTAATAAAGAATCATTTAAGCTTTTCCTTAATTTTAGCTTTGAGAATATAGCATTGTTGAGGTTGTCATAACCAGGGATGGAACCTGTAAATTTTTTATTAATAAAAAAACTCACACCCATATCAAATTATCTTTTCACAATAAGCATCCACTTAAAATTATATAAATATAAAAAAATGAATTATTTGCATTTATCCAACCCTTTGCCCCAAAAATTCCACACCCCGCAATCTAGAAGTTCCTGAAAAAGATAAGCTCTGAAAGTGAAAGGTTGAAAAGCCAGTACATTGAGGCTTGTTTGGTTTTTGTTTCCAAACTGTTTTCGGTGAATACTGCAAAACATGTTAATACTATTTTCGTATCGCTCGAAAGCTTATTTTCGTCAAGCCGAATTTAATATTTGCTATGCTCTTATGATTTTTATAACAAAAAAATAATGAGAACCAAACTTATTTTTTGTGTTTTTCTTTTTCTTTTTATTTTTTCAAAACAAAAAACAAATTTCTAAAACTATAACCAAACACGACCTGAAATTTCATACTCTTCCTCTAAGCTCACCTGCTGGTCTTTCAATTCATCTTGATGCAGCTTCAAGACCTATCTGGAAAAAAGAATATCCGGCCAAGAAACTATTGGCAGTGAAATTTCAATTTCCATGTGCAACAAATTCAAGTTCACATCTCATTTTTTTTTAACAATCATCAATATTGGAATTATTCGGTTCTCAAAAATTAATAGGCACCTAACCTATCTAATACCTTCCCCTAATTACATGATTAAATAAAAAGATAAGGGTGGAGTAAAAGGAGTAGGTGGGAGGTCACTTAAATTTTGTAGTTGGTAGTCAAACATCACATGCAATATAATCAATAATCATTCAAGTAATTTTTCAAAAATAGGGCCACCATTTCCCAAAGTCCCCACCTGCATAACTTTTTCTACTTTCTCACTTTAGAGGATGCCTTTGCGCCTCTCCTCTCATTACATATGCTCTAAATCTTAAGAAAACAAAACAAAAACACAAATACATAATATGTGTATACCTCATGCATTAACAAGAAACCAAATCTAGAGTCAATTGCCCTTACAAATATACCAACATTTCCTAATATTGATCTCATCCTCAACAACTGATCCATTCTCGCCTTATCAAATAACAAAAAGAAAAAAAAAAGTTTTTTGGGATCAGTCTTGTCCCATGATAACTTTAAGCATTTAGCACAAACTTATGATATAAAATTGAAAGGATAATAAATGAAGAGAGACGATTATTCCCCTGGAAGCAAACGGGCATAAGACATGACGTTATGATTCTTCCTTTTTTTGAGTTTGGGGCTGTAAAGGCTAAAGGCGGTGTGAATTTAAGAAATGAAAGAACCAGTCTCTATCAATACAAGAAGCAACAGAACCAGATAAGTTCTGTTACCAATTGTGGGAAGCAACTTGGGATAACCTGAACCATTCATTCTTGCAATGTGTAGACTCTTTCTTCCACTCACTAATGACTCTTTCTTCCGCATTATAATATTCCACAACATCCAATTGTTGGGATAAGGTATACAGATATCCTGATTTTACTGTTAAATTTACAATCAAATTGAAAAGTCTGACACATGATGGATATTTAATTTATGATTTCATTTATCAATATGTAACATTTTCTAACAAAAAATTTAAAAATAAAGTAGGATATATACACCAAAACTAAAGGTATTTGTGTACCTCATCCTCAATTGATAGGTTGCTAATATGTATTATTTAGATAGCATGTCCTCAATTTGGTGGAAATTTTATCTGAAAGGAGAGGGTAAACCGTAAAAGTGAGAGGGAAAGATAACAACCTATCCCCTGCCCGGGGCATACGTAAGACTCGGCCATATGTGGGGAATTAGCTTAGCTGTCTACAGACACTCCCCCACTCCTTTTTTTCCTCAGATGGTCCCTCCACCTTTTCCTCACCGCCTTCTACTTTCCCCTTTTATCCTCGTCTTCGCTCCGCTCCATGTGGCCCAGTTTTGTCATTTCATCTTCAACGGGAGCGAAGCCAGTGTCATTCCAGAAGAGCCCAAGGAAGGAGAATAGCTTATAGCTTCAGGAGAAAGCAATATAAATATATATATATATCTAAGAAAAGCACTGCCGCACCAGGGAGGTTTATTTGGGGCCTATCATGTTTATTTATGAGTTTAGACATCCATAGAAAGAATAACCTCATTTGACATCCATAGCTTATAACACTTTTTCTACATTTCACATACCTTTTCTTCTCAGAAACCCAGGTTCATTTTCCCTTTATTATTCTCTCCTTGCTTTCATTTAAAATCTGGTCTTTTCTACCTCTGCTACCCTCCTCTGTTTCTTGAAGATGAACGACCCCAAGTATGCTTATCCCTACCCTGCCCAAGGTATTTTTCTTTTTCTTCTTGCTTCATTTTTTTTTAATTTTGTTTTGATGGATTTATTTGCTTTATTTTCGTTCTTGGCAAAATCTGTTCTTCTTTTCTGGGATGTATGTTTAATTCTTTTTTTTCATTTTTTTTTGTGGCGTTTCTTGTTTTGGTTGATTTTCTCAGGGTATTACCAAGGCCCTCCAGTGATGGCACCCCCACAATATGCACCGCCGCCGCCAAGAAGACAACCAGGTTTCATCGAGGGATGGTAACAATTACTCTGCCCCCATGCACATCTCTCTCTGTTTTTCAAACGTTTGATGATTATTATAATATCTTTAAATCGCATACAAATCTGAGGAAGCGATTTATAAATATATTTTGTTTTGCATATAAAATAACACGATTCCTATGTTTTTGTTTATGTTTTTATTTTTGTATAATGTGAGATGGGTTGGATGCGAGGACACAGTCTGGCGGCTCTATGTTGCTGTTGCCTGATCGATGAGTGTTGCTGCGACCCCTCCATCATCTTCGTCAGCTAGTAATGCCGTTGATTCCGCCGTGAATAAATCATCATCATCGTCATCCCACTTTTTTCTCCCTTTTCTTCTGCCTCTGCTGATTCATCTATTTAGGCTTGAATATATGTATGTAATCGTGTGTGATGTTCTAGAATGATTACTCTGTCTTTAAGACACTTTCTCCCTTCTGTTTCTTGTTTTCATGGTTATGGATTAGTGTTCTGTCTCATACAGATCTGATTCTGTCCCTATTGCTCCATTTCAATCTCTGGTCATGCTTTCATGTTAGATGTTTTGCGGTTTAGTTTCAAAGTAGATGATTAAATCAAATCCATACATTTGTTCAACCATGGGTTCTTCCTCCAATCAACTGATCGGGAATGTTGGATTTGGTGTTGACCTTCCTATCGATGCCATATACAATTTAATTGAAAGGGTTAAGTGGTACCATTAATTTATCGATGCCATATACAATTTATTTCTTGAGATTGAGTTTTCTCAAACATAAGATGTTTAAAATTTTGTCTGAGAAAACTCAAATTTCAAAAAATAAAATAAAATTTAACAGTGTAAATGAGTTTTTTTTACCGTTGAACCCTAATTGAAAACAGAATAAGAGGCTTATTTGCTTCATATTTATAAAAACTTTTCTGAATTTAGTTTTTTTTTTGTGTTATTATTCTTATTCTCTAAATTTCAATATATTTTTCATAAGTGATGCTTTTTCACAACAAAAATGTGAATCCAAATGTGTAATTTATGTATTCTTTATTATCTTTAACAAAAAATAAGCCAAAAACTATAAACAACAAAATTACAAGTTTTGGCTACTGTTCTGGTCTTCTATTTTCAGTTAAAGTTATATTTAAAATTAAAATACAAACACTAAAAAACGTATTTGGGGATTTTATTCACTATCATCCAGACGAGACCTCGACACCCAGCATACATTGATCAGCGGAGATGTGTTGATCTGTGAAATGGATTTTCGAATGATTGATCGATTTAGGTTTTCTGGACCTAAATTTACGATCGAATATTATGTAGATACCTTCAAGGGCACCGGTCTTGATCGAGCACCGTGCAATGTCGCATGGACCCGACGATTTCCACTTGCTAAGGTCTTCATCCTCCCCAAACTTAATTCAAACCATTCCACCGTCTTAGTTCAGGTAGCCAATGAGAAGGGAAGTATTTCCCGGTATTCTTTTAGATATCAGGAAGCTTGGCTCACCCACTATGATTTTCAGAACGTCATTAGCAATAATTGGAACCCTCAACGTCCCTTGAAAGAAAACATCTCATCTATGGCAGACACCCTTTTTTAGACATAAAGATTGGTTTGGAAAAATTCAACAGCAGAAACGTAGGCTATGGATGATGTCATATCCCATATCAATATGAGAGTAAATTTAACTATGAGTGGCATTTTCGACTCCTCTCAACCTGGGTTATTACGCTTTTAAAATCATGGCGACTTTAAACCAAACGCGGATAATATCTATACTACGGACGAAAGAATTATAAATTCGTATCATACGATCCTCACCCCAATGCGGTCTGCTCCGCTTGACCCCATAATCCTACTGGGACACAATGGCACATTTGCTCAGATGTGTGAAGAGGTTGTCATATCCCACTCACATATAAACTTCAAGACTATATAAGATGAACTCTCCTTTCAACCCAAGTAGGACAGCTTTAAAACCGTGAGGGATCTCTTGTGGTCCGGTTTTAATAATATCTACATGATTGGACCTATCACTACAAACGGCGCCGCTTTGCAAGATTCGGGGAACTCGGGAGGACCCAGATTCAAACTTTCGAGAGGAAACTTCAAAATGATTTTGAACACAAGGCCGGGCCACACGAACCGATGCTGCTCCAATCCATCCCGGTAAGACGGATAAAATTGGGATAGGAATACTAAGTTCTGCTCACACATCCACCCTTGTCCGAAAGCGATGAAACAATTTTGAAGCTCCTCCGCACCCCACTGCAGGATTACGCAGGGCCGCACTCTCTTAAACTGTTGGTGCAACGATTTTTTCATAATCTTTTTCAATAGGAATTCAATGACAATCAACCCTCCTAGCTCCCAAATGGATTCCTTAGACTTGAGGATAAACATTTACAGTGTGACGCCCTAAAATCTTGGAGCTCATTGATCACCCATCAATCAGCAAGCTCGCGATATCACGTGAACTCGACATCACAATGTCAGGTCCCATTTACCAAGATCCATACTCTAATAAAAATCTGGACAGTAAAGCCTCATTGCATGCTTTGTTTTTATAAAAGCCAATTGCATAATAATACAATCACAAGACCTATCCTACCAATATAACACAACGACGTGACCGGCTCATTTACGAAAGTAAAAATTAAATTTCATTATCAGTCTATTATTCACATTCATATAAAAAAACATGCAAGACTATATTAAAACGTAAATTCATAAGAGTTCAATTACAACTCTTTTACATATTAGTATATGCCCAAATTAATTTACTCCAAAAATTTTACAAAAATAATCATAAAGCCACAAGTTGGCTTTCTTCACCCTTGTAGCCCTAGATAAGAGCCGTTCACTGACGCATGTATCGTACCTGAAATGTTTTCTCCGTATGTGGCAAGCTGCCTAGTAGAGTATCTTACGTATATTCCCACCTGGTTGCAGACATGTGAATGCTCACCTTGACACCACACCACATCAATTCCAAGCAAAATACGCAATTCATTGCCGGACCCATTACTGCCATGCTACGAAATGAGATTTAGACTCACTACGAACCATTAACGCCACATCGGCCCACTACACAAATAGTTCCTAAACAATTTTTTGGGACACACTAAATATAACCAATAAATCATTCACAAAATCGTCACAAACTAAGTCGCAAACTACTATTAATAAATTTCGCTGGCAGGGTAGAAAATTTTTCTCGTTTTCTATTCAAACTTTTCAAAACAAGGAAAACGCGCTAGGTTACGAGAATAAGACGAAAAACAAATTTGAAAAACAAAGAAAAACGAATTCACTCATTTTCAACATTTTATATACGAACGACAACGTGTAAAAGTTGTTTTCCTGTTTCTAATTAAATTCAACCACCAACCAAACGTAGAAAATTTAAATTATTTTCAACCAAATTCAAGCATCTAAACGTATTTTCTCTAAAAATGAAAACTAAAAGATTAATACATTGAAAATTTTCATATTCTCGAATTTGGGATAGAGTTGAAAATTTTCAGAACTAAACAGTGCCTAAAGTTTTTAAACAAATAAACAACCCCTTAGCAAATTGATCATTTTTTTAATCCAAACAGTCCCTAAACAAATTTTGGCATATACTATACACAATCACAAATGAATTCACTAAACCAGTCACAAACGAGTCGCAAAACAGCCATTAAAGTTGTAAGACCCGAGAAAATCTAATTTTCTCAAAAAGGGCAAAATCGTAATTTCGGTCAAAAATCCGAAATTTATTCTCGCATCTCTGATGATAAACGATTTTACCGTTTAACGCCCCGCAAATCTACTTAACACGCCGACTGGCCACTCGAGACGTCGGATTTACATGTTTTCGAGCATCGAGTTTCGCGCCGTAAAACGAACCGGCGCCGACAAAATCACCTATAACATGCACTCACGCGATACACGCCGCACCCAGCAGAACGACTTAAAACTGACCACCGGTGATAATACAAATGTCAAAATCCAAAACTCGACATGACACGACATTTTAGGAAAAGATTAAACGATAATGTGTGACAAAAGAGCAGATAAGGTCATCTCTTGGATTCAAAAGGCCAAAAGATGCAGTAGCCAAGAGAGGAAAAAATAGGCAGCAGCAAAAATGGAGTTTGTATGAGAGAGTGAACTCCCTTCTGCGCATTTGGCGATCCGACCGTCTAAGTCTTCGCCAAAAAGAAAGTCGCTCTACGATCGAGGCTCACGCGTGGTTCATTGGGAGTTTTTAAAACCCGAGGTGTTGATTTATCCCACTGTAGCTTTAATTTTATTTAGCCGCTTTATAACGTTTCTGCTTGACTCAGGTTCAATCCAATCGCTCGACTAGCCCTAAACTCGATCTAATTGTTGGGAATTTTTTACATTGACGCCCACTTGACCGGGTGTGCACGTGAGGGGCTGTTTGGGTATTTATTTCATAAATTCTATGCTATAAATCATGTGTTGGTTTGTATAAGGCCGAATGGCTGGAAATTCGGGTTCGGCCAAAATTGAACCGATGATCGTGAGTTTGCCAGAACAAGAACCCGAGTTTTCTCACTGCTCATAGGAATAGCGCTCACAAAATATTTTGTGAAATAATGTTTGGTCGAGTAATTCAAGTCAATTGCTTTATGGTTTGATAATTAGCCCGTGAGCTTAATTCTGTGTAATGAATTGCAAAATGAAGTTTCAGGTGATTTAAATTATGTGAATATATGCATTATTATATATTTACATGTTATATAATTGTATCGAATCGCATCATGCATTCTATATGCAGACTGGGCACCCTAGAACAATTTGGGATGAAAGTGCATGAGGCGGATTATCGATAGAAATTTGTTTCATGGTCGACTAAATAATAATTATCTGGAGGGTAAATCTATACAAAATATCAATCGTCTGAGTCGACCAATTGATATGCATCTGAGGGTACCACAAATATAACATAAGAGTCGTCCAATACTTATATCTGAGGGTTGTCCATAAATAAAACAAACATCTGTTAAAAATAACGTTTTCATAATGCGTGGGCTTGGGTGCAGTGAGCTCTGCGGAGCACGATATGAGTCAGTACACATTCAAGTAGAATCAATGTGCATTTACTTGAATGTGTATGTTTTTATCGAGCATCAGATACGCACTTGTGCGGCAAAGAACCCATTTAGGGTGATTCCACTACCGCGATAGCTCACCTCAAGGAACATTTTTCGTATAGGGCGTTCGAGAGGACTTAATTCTTCTTGGGAGACCCATTTAGAATATTTGCCAGGACTTGATATTATGATGACATGTATTAGAATTCTTAATTTTAATATATGTCAGATAAAGAGTATTTTCCTAACTCAAACTATTGTATATACTTGGATATATTGGCTGAAAGGATGACAAGTGGCCCAAGTGGCCATTAATTACTCTCATTCGGGACCCTATGTGGTCGCTGACGTGTCGACAGCATGCACTAAGGGTAGAGCCCCGCACAAAGGAGACTTCGCCCGATTTTCATGAGAGATGCCTGGGTCACCCCGCATTCACGTGTTTCGCGGCCGACGGTAATAATCCGACCGGATTGCACACAGCTGCAGGACGTGTTCTGTGCATACGACTACCTAGGGCTTGAGGGGATTGCCAGCTATGTCTGAGGTAAGATCACCACTAGGTGTGGTTCTGACCCAAAACCTCGGGGTCCGTCACTCACCGTCAACCCGCTAATACTAGTGATGCCCAAGTTACCCGACGCCACTCATGAAAATCGTAGAGTCTTTCAGACGGAGCTCTCTACCCAAATACAACACCCGTATATAACCCTGGGTTCCAATATACACAATGACCACACAGTACTTATACAACTATACCGAAAGTAAAATGACCTCTCTGTCACCGCATTATACCACAACATATATCCCAACTATCCAATATAATCCATCACACGAGTAATCCACCACTCAGCCCATAACCAATACCATAAAACATCAAACTGAGATTTCTCATAAGCTACAAAGAAGCACGACTACTCTTATACAACACATCTGTTAAAATGAAAACACTTAACACATGCAAAACCATCAAAGCCACATTCCTAGCTTTCTTCTAAACAAATTCTATGATGAACCCGTCCCTCGCATGTGCTCCCCGCACTTAAAATAGTATCTCGAATGTAATGAGCTAATGCTCGCAGTGGAATCACCCTAAATGGGCTACTCTCCACCTAAGTGCATATGCAATGCTCCAGCAAACAACATTCAAGTAAATGCGTGATCCTACTCTGGAACGCCTACATGCTCAACTCATCCCGAGTCCTCACCGACTCTCACACTCGCTTCTTAAGCCACATAGTTGAAACCCTTGGGCTTTATTTCGTTTTCAGGGACAACCCTCCCATGTATATATCAATCGGGTCGCCCCACGATTGATATTATGTATGGACTACCCCTCCGATGTATATCAATTCAAATACTTCGACGATTGATATTTTATTTGGACTACCCTCGATATTCATTATTCTTAAACAACCAACCATTTCCTTCAAGAATTTACCTCACGCACTCTACCTTACTCGTCCGTAGGGTGCCCTAGTGCATATGGAATGCATGATGCCAATTTCATTTCAATTCTATAACACATGCAAATATATAATCATGCATATATTAACATAATTTAAATTACACAATCATGTTATGTAATTTCACATTTCCATACACAAAAAATTAGCTCACTTGGGCTAATGATTAAACACGAGCAATTCAACTTGAATTACTCGACCAAACACATTATCAATGTGTAAATTATTTTGTGAACACTTCCTATTCTCGAGAATAAAGAAACCCTGCTACTATTCCCTGAAATCAATAATCAATCATCTGCTCACTTAGTGAACTCCGAATTTTACTAGCCATTTCCTACTTATACAAACTCTCATACACATAATTTATTCAATAAATTATCACACATGAAACCATAACAGTCCTGTAGTGCTGGTCACGTACACTCACACAAAATAGCCATTAATTTTCAAATTAGCTCTTGCCCCAAGATTTGGGATCGATCAAACTGCCCCTCACTTCGCCTCATTCAACTCAAACATTAACAAAGTACTTAAATAAAGTTAATAGTCCCAAGAGGAGAAACCCCCACCTCACTCAGAGTTTGTCAAATTCAAAGAACCCAGGCTCCACGCATTGCCCCTCACCGTTAAAACGCCTTTCCTTCGCCTGGCACCCGACTCGCCTGGATTCGAAATTCTGAGAGAACGAGGTCCTCTCTCTCTAAAAACAAAAGAAATCGCCACGGTTCTTTCTTTTCCTACACGCTTTGCTTCTTTTAATTAAGAGACTCCACACTATTCCTTATTTTTATGATTTTCCTCATTTAACTAAATTCAAATGATCATTGTCCCTTCTTCCCGCTTGGACATCTCTAAGACTATCTCTACCAGTCCATTTCATCATTTCACCCGCGCCAATTCTATGGAACATGAGCACGTGTTATATGTGACTTTTTTCACATCGAATACTGCTTACCTAAGACTTAAATGCGATGCTCGAAAAACGCGCCAACCCGACCGTTCCTGACCGACGAAACTGACAGCGCTACCTAGATTTCATGAGATCTATCTCAACCCGGTGAAATCCGCCGTCATCCGAGATCCGCAGACAAAATTTCTGATTTTTAACCCAAATTACAATTTGGTAACTAAAATTACGATTTCGCCTTTTCCGTAAATCGAATTTCTCTGGGCCTTGGCCGCGCTCGATGCTCCAGTTTAGGTATGAGATTACCTGCGAAATCACGAGACAAAACTGCGACACCGCATGCATGTGTTCGGGGGTGTTTTATGCGATTTGATAAATTCTGCGTGTAACTCGATGAAATGAAGTGTGATCATGTGAATTGATGAATTGTGTGCATATATGCTTGGTTGATAGCATAGGATGAAGTGTGGAAAATTTTAGGAGTTTTACAAAGTGTAAAACTGGAATAAGAGAAGAAATAAAATAAATTTAAATAAATTTATTTGGGCTATTGGAAAATGATGAGGAGAAGAAAATCCATTTTCTAAGGTTTTATAGTGTGAAAAAAACTAAAGAAAATGAATAAAATTAAATTTTGATAAATTTAATTGAGTGTTCAAGAAGATGAAATATATATATATATATATATATATATATATATATATATATATATATATAAGTTTTTTTTTTTGGTATTTTCAAAGTGGTTGGAACAATTTTTTAATTAAATAAAATAAAATCAAATAAAATGAGACAAAATTTTGGAAAATGAAATTAAAATAATTTTTTTTGATAAATATGATTTAATATATTGGATAAATGGTCTTGCATTGCTTATGAATGTAGGGACTTGATATATACACTGATTCTGTGTATGAATAGTGTCTCTGGGCTGTATTGCGTTGAAATTAACTTGCCATTTGAACTGTGAGATGGCTAGTCGAGGACGAGGACGTAGAGGCGGCCCACTGGTACCGGGTCGCACCACCAAGAGATTTGATCACAGCCTCAGAGAGGCTATAGGTGAGCCGGCGGCAGCCTATAGCACGGGGGCCGGTATAGCGGTGTGTAAATGGGTGGAGGTCCTGGTGAACCTCCGTAGGTTTACGCATCATCCTGATATTCACAGGGGAGGAGATCCGATGGTGGCGCATCATTGGTTTATGTAGAGAAAGTGTTAGACTATGGAGATTACCTTTCACGCGATCAGATCGTACTCAGCCGCGGTTCCGCCTGTAGGCGAGGCCCAAGTAAGGGCGGAAATGGCAAGGACCCATGTAGACCCAGAGGCGATGACACGGGCGTAGCTCGAGTCGCTCACGGGTATACTTTTCGTGACATCGCGAGGCATGAGAAGCTAAGTTCCTGTAGTCAAGGTGGGCGATGTCCGTGATGGATTATGTGGCTGGGGTTCACAAAAGTTAGCACGATTTGTCGGGATATCACGTGGCCACGCATACGCCAAGGCCAGAGATTTGGTGAAACGATCGAAGTTGTCCATTCGCTAGATCAGACTTCGCTATAGATATGTGGACTCCGCTGGGACAACCTAACCATGTAGAGATAGAGGATGCCTCTGAAAGCACTGGGGTGGATGCGAGTGTTAGCAAGAAGAGGAAGGAGAGTCATTTTCTTCTACCAGAGAGGTGAGCTTCTGGGCCGCGGTTCCAGAGTCGCACCATCCCGTGCGTGACAGATGAGAGTTTGCTCTGGCCAAGCTCGGGCAGTGATGGAAAGGCTCATTGCCGCAGCCTCCTGACATACACAGGAGGGATTTGCCCCGCAGACGTGGATCCTGGGGAGCCTTGGCACGCACGGGGCCCCAATCGCAGGACGCCAGGTAGCGCACCATATTCCTCCACAACTCTGGGTACGTGCCAGGAGCGCTTCGCTCAGGGAGCTATACGGCACCTCCCGCTTCACGTGCAAGCTAGAGAGGCCGTGCTGTGGGCCGAGGCAGTTGATGCGGTCCACAGTAGGACACACATCAGGTTCGTATGGTTCACGCTTTATCACACCACCAGCCGAGTCAATGGATCAGCCGCGATATTGCAGTAATGCTTGCTATCTCGCCTATGGGCAAGAGGTTATTTGATTCTCTATGGCGCGCATTCATTCATCAAGTTGCATTAGTTGTGATGTAGTCGGGCTAGGTCGAGACCTTAAGAGCCTTTGTATGTGAGTTCTCCTCGGGATTAGTGGCGAATAGGATGATCGGTTACGAAATGGAGATCTTGGGACTCTACTCACAATGGACCCGAGGATCATGACATGTCGAGTTCTGATGTCATCCCGATGGATCGGGTCGACAAACTACGGTCGCATCGACAGGAGCGCAGGAGGGCTACCGCCATACGCCAGGATCCGCACTCGTGTGGTATCAGGGGACAAGTATGATATTTCATTCAAGACGCGGTAATGAGTCCAGTAACATGATTGCCAATGCGTTGGCTACCGAGCCTTACCCTGGGAGGTCGAGTGAGAAACCAGACTTAAATCCACTCCTCGAGTAGTGCGACATGTGGATATTTTTCCGCATGAGCTACTCCGGATCCGCCTCCACGCAGGTGTTGGTGACTTCTAAGATTCGAGTTACACCCCGGTACTTCACCCATTCCCTATGACCTCAAAGTAAGATTTGGGCACAGCCAGCCAGCAGGACTCGTAGCCCAAGCACAGAGCTACCGATTGTGGGTTCATTGGGATCGAGCACCTCACCATGGGGCGCCCTGCTCTCAGCAAGAAGGGACAAAGACCCTTCGACCGTATTGACTACGCATACCAATGGTTACAATCAAGAATCGCACCTATCGCCGGAAGATTGATGATTTGTTTGACAAGAGAGGAGCGCGAAGTCTACCTTTAAGATGACCTTTCGTGACCGACACTATTACTTGAGGGTTAGTGGAGACAGATATCCCTTAAGACAGCTATGAAGACTTCAAGAGGAGCACTTTAGGTTTACTGCGGATGCCTTGATTGATCTAACGCCCAACAACATCTACGATTCATGATAAAGAGGTTCTAACCCTATTCTCGATCGGGCTTTGTCGCTTGTCTTTCGGTGATGACGATTCTCGACTACCCAAATGAGTGGGAGCACAGCATCACTGAGGATCAGCCACAGCTGTTGAGAGACCATTACCGCATCAGCTAAGTTCGCAGTTACAGTTTCGCTACTAAGGCGTAGATTTTTGACACGTGGTGCTCAAGATTAGCGCATGTGCTGGACCCGCAGAAGGCTCAGGCTCTGGATGAGTCGAGAGGTCAAGTCACTTTTGAGATACGTAGTTTCTCGATTACCGGGTACTACCGAAGATTCATCGAGGATTTCTCCTGATAGCGAAGACCTATGACAAGGTCGATCCTGAAGGAGGTCAAGTTAGATCGGGATGACCGATGTGAGGGAAAGGCATTCCAGAGTTGAAGAGGAGACTTACTTCAAATTTTATTTCGATAGTCCCTGATTGTGGACAAGGCACACGTGTGGCCAGATGCTCCTCAGGCCTGGACCGGGATGTGTTTCGATGCATCCCAGAGGGCAAGAGCTTTACGGTTTTCCCGCCAAGAATCATGAGCGCACTACCCCACACACGATATGGAGTCACACCGTAGTCTTCGCCTCTGAAGATTCGGGCGCCACTACTTATATGGCGAGGAGTTCAGGTGTACTGCACCACAAAAAGTCTCGGGTGCCACTTAATGCACACCTCATTATGAGGCAACGCAGATGGATGGAGTTCCTGGGAGGATTATGACTTTGCCATGCATACCATCCCGGTAAGGCAAATGGTGGCCGATGCACTCGCCTGGCGTCAATGGCGAGCGCCGCTAGTATATAGCTTCTTCGGGGAGTGGTGGACGCCGAGACCGTGGGACGCTTAGCTATGATAATGGCATACACGTGGTACGCCGGGGAGTTTAGCAGCTAACTGGGTTTCGCCGAAAGGTATTTATCGAAGTCCCGCGGCAGGACGCGTAGATAGTGTCCATCGACCGCGCCGGGGCATGCGACGGTGGTCGGACCGCCCACTGATTAGCCTTCGATAGTGGACTCGCAAGGGTTCCCCATTCGACCGATTTCAGAGGAGATTCTGGGGAGTTTCACTGCTTCTCGATTCACAAGATCCGTGTGGCACGAAGATGTACTGTGATCTTCATCGCCAAGATACTCGAAAGGATGAAGAGACACGTAGTGGAACCCAGGTACTGAATGTTCAATGCGGTCGCTGCAAACAGCATCGTGAAGCCGCAGGTCGCTTTCAACCATTGGGAGGTAGCCGAGTGGAAGGACCATCACTACGCGATTCAGGATCTAATTCTGCCACGCACACGCCAGGCATGACGTGGCATAGGTGATAAGTGATGTGCTCAAGCTCCAAGATTTTTTCTAGCCGCAGATGACCTTCATCGGGAGATTCTCGTCAGAGTATATTCGAGAGATAGTCCCGCTTGGGGATGGAGTACCGTAAGATCCATATGGCTCCGATAGTGGACCTCGTGTTTACTACAAGACCTGGGAAGAGTTTCCAAAGGCTATGGGCACACCTACGACGATATGAGTACTAACTTTTTCCACCGTATTGCATGGTCGGCCCGGTGAGATTCATATTGTGTGTTGGGAGGGACATGTCGCTAGCATGCGTCCCTGGATCATAAGGGTAGCTTGAGTGAAAGATTTCATTTCTGCTGAATTCACCTACAACGCTATCGCGAGTATACAGATGGCACCCTACGAGGCATCGAATCGAGGCCATGCGTGTCATCAAGTATGTTTGACCGAGGTAGGAGAGAGTTCCATCACTAGCCCCGATTCGATGGTGACACCCGGTAGGCGCTGGCGCTGATACGACAAGATCTTCACCCGCCGCACTCTGCAAAAGAATTATGCAGATGTACGACGCCGACCTTTAGAGTTCGAGGTCGGGGGATCAATAGCCAAGGTGATGCCTAAGTGAGGAGTGGCTAGATTCAGCAAGCGCCGCGGAAGCACGCCGAGGCTTATCGGGCCTTCGAGATTACCGAGAGGATAGGCACTGCCGCGTAATCGACAGCGCGTTATCACCCAAGATGTCAGTGTCCACGGTATTTTCACGCCTCCATGCTCCTGAATATACTCTAGATCCAACTACGTATGACGTGACAAGATTGAGGCTGACACCGACGACCTTCGAGGGGGACCAAGATGTATTTTCGATACCGTGATTAGATTTTGCGACGCAAGACCGTGAGGCTAGTGAGAGTGCTATGGCTGTACTCATGGAGTGGAGGAGTCCACACTGAGCCGCCAGACATCGATGCGCCACCTATCCTCTTCTTGCTTAGGGACGAAGGCAATGATTAGTCGCTGTCGTTTAATAATTAAATGACGAGTTTACATCATGGTAAGTGCACATTGCATATGCGTGTGGTAATGTGATTGTCGAATTTCGGGATGAAATTCAGCACAGGAGAAGTGTGGGCAGAAAATCTAAATTTTCCTCCAAAAAAAGGGTGAAATAAATAATTCGGTCAAAAATCCGAGGGTATTACAGACTCTCGGATGACGAAATGGATTCCAGTTGGGCGATCGGGATTACGTTTTGAGCATCGAGTTTCGGGTACCACGTAAAGCGAAATTTGAGGTGACAATCTACTATAACATGTACTCATGTGATACATGTTACCACAGTAGAGAAATGATGGAAATAGACGAGCGAATAGTGCCAAATGTCAAAATCAAACTTGGGGACGTAGATGACATTTTAGGAAAGATTAAAAGCGATAATGGACAAAGAATATAGTGTAAATCTCTTTGATTCAAAGGCGAAATCAGAGTAGCTAAGGAAGGAAACGAAGACGTGACCAAAAATGGAGGTTTTAGAGTGAGAGGTGTAGCTTCTCTTTAGGTTTACGAGAGCGTCAGCGTTCAGGAAGTCTTGAGACTGAGGAAAGAATCACTTTATGTGAGGCTCTGCGTGGATTAGGTTCCAGGAGTTTGACAAACTCTCAGTGAGGTGAAGTTTATCCTAGCAGGTTTTACACTTTGTTAAGTGTTTTATAATGTTCGGTTGGCTTGAGAAGGCAGCAGACGACGTTTGATCGGTCCCCGAAAACTTGGGGCCAGAGATTGTTAGAAATTTTTAGCCATTAAGCAGGTCCAGGCTGGGTGTGAGATGTGAGAGCACATTTGAGTATTTATTTCACTTGATTTATACATAAATCATGTGTTGGTTTGTATAAGGCCGGAAATGACCGAGAAATACGGGTTCACAAAAAATGAGCAGGTGATTGGTGATTAGGAGCAGTAACAGGGGAGTTTCAGCGTTCATAGAATGATGTTCACAAAATATTTTTGTGAAATAATGTGTTTGGTTGAGTAATTTCAAGTTGGATTGCTCAGTGTTTGATAATTAGCCCAGTGAAATTTAATTTTTGATGTAATAGTTGTGAAATTACATGACATGTTTGTGTGATTTAAATTATGTGAATATATGCATTATTATATATTTACATGTGTTATATATTAATATTGGAATTGAGTGTGCATTGTATTATCATGTTTAGGAGCATACTAAGAACAATAGGAGTGAGTGCATGAGGTGATTCTTGAGAGAATGGTTTCGGAGGGTTCACTAAATAATAATAATTATCGGAGGGTAGTTCATATAAAATATCAATCGTCGGAGTCACGAAAACATTAACTAATCGGCTGAATGGTCTAACGAAAGGCTTGGTTTCTTCTAATCAGAATAGTTTTGTTCCTGGTAGACAAATCCTAGATAATGTGATTATATATCAAGAGGTGCTTCATTCCATGCGGAAAAATAAGAAAGGCAAGGTATCATGATGATTAGAATTGATCTAGAAAAGCTATATTAGGTTGTCCCAGACTTCATTAGAGATACTCTTGACAGCATTGGATTACCGAGTTCTTGGACTGGGAATATTATGATGTGTGTTGAATCGTCTCGAATGTTGATTAGTGCCCAAAAAGTAATATTTTGAGCCATATGTATTGTAAGTTTTGAGCACTTTTTGTATACTAATCAACCGAATTAACCCAATTGGCACATTAAGGTCCTTGCTATTCTACTGATCGCATTTTGTGGCTAATTTTATAGTTTTTGCAAGCTATTAATGTCAAATTTGTTGAATCAATCAAAACATGAAGAATTCGAGTCAAACTCAGCATTGTAGATCAGAATTCAAAAGGAAAGAAGAGTAGAAAAAACTGGAAAATCGAGCGCCTTGGAAGGATGCCAAAAATACTTATTCTTATTTAATTTGCCCTTTTATTGGATTAGACTTCTTTTTGTGATTTTCTAATTTTCTTCCTTCATGTATCTTGAGTATTGAGGGTATTATTGTCTTTTTGCGTACTTGAGCACTATATAAGCTCAAAACAAATCTTGTAATAAAATCATCTTAATTGTTGATTTTCTGCATTTGATATACAAAGCACTAGGCAGGAGTTTTCCCGCTGCTTCCCTCATCTCTCATTTTCTTTTCCTTTCTCTCATTTTCTCGGCAAACCCCTCCCAGGGATGACAACTGGAGATGGTTAGCTAGGCAAACACTCTCATGAAGAGGAGGAGGAGAAGCTCTTTGAGCAACGATTTTGAGGTAAAATGACGGTTCTCACCATTTTTTAAGCATGAAGCATTTATTTCCATTAATGTTTCTACTGTCTCATTCGGGTTTAAATCCCTTAGATCTACCTTGATTATTGATGTTGGTAATCTTTTAGGGTTAGGTGGATCTTTATTGCTAGATCCATTGACATTAGTTGGTGTCTCTGTTGTCAACGTAATGAGGCGGATCGAGGAGATATGTTTTCCTTGTGGAATTATTAATGTCCCGATAAATGCTATGCTTCAAAAGAAGGAAATTATTAGGTTCGGTTTTATGGCAAATGAAGATGGGTTAGGGAAATGGTATAGATCTCGTCCTCAAATACGTGAGGAAAAGGACCGAGAACCTCTCATTAACGTTAAGAACCTCAAACTGGTAGTAGCTTCAAAGGAGTTCTTTATATTTTATTTCACCTTATTTCGGCTGCAAACATTTCACCCCCTTGTTTTCCAAACCTTAAAATCAGTGGATTCACCATTTGTATGCTTTGTAGATCACATTTACACGAAAACCACGTCCATGTGTTGAGCCACTGAGCCACTATCTTTATGATAGGCGTACGTGATGGGAGGAATTTAGGTTATAAATTTTGTTGATTAAATAACCTCTTGTGACAAGAATCAAATGGTGCCGTTGTCGGGGATGGGTACTAAGTCTGAAGCGTGACTGATAAGGCTACTTGTGATCCTCATCCACAGAGTATTGGTGAGCTCTTTCTTTGCACTACGTGTAATATTTTTGCCAATTTGTTAATTTTGTTTCCCTGTTTTTTTTTAAGCTAACCCTAACCCTTTAGGTAGGATTGTTTCTTGGTTGTCTTGTGTTTGTCATGTTCTTGTTGCAGGAGAACATGTTCTAGTGGGTAAGGAATTCTGAAGGCAGGTTGATCAAAGTCAGTGTTCTACAAGAGTCCAATTCTGAATTGAATATTAGTTTTAACCAAATGGAACACCTAGAGGGAGAGCAACATGGTCAGTATCTAGTGGAGAGAAATCCTAATTATATAGGTCCATGAGGGACTATAAAAACCCTCCACGGATGAGTGTGCCCTCATGCATAGTGCCTCCAATAACTACACCATATGGAAATTCTTACAACCCTAGTTGGAGGAACCACCTAAACCTCTCATGGGGACTAGAACCTATACAATATGCCTCCTGCCGTCTGATATGTGCTTCATCTTAGCCTCGACCTCCACAGTCAACCTCTCCAGTTGAACAAGCCATTCTGAACCTTACCAAGTTGGTGGGTGATTTTATGGGAGAGTAGAAGACATTCAATGCCCAATTAAGTCAAAGAATTCATATTGTGGAGAGCTCTCTGAACCATAAATTAGATGTGCTTCAAAGTGACCTTGATCAGAAAATTGACATCCTACATAACTCCATTTTAAGGCTCGCAATCAACCGTTCATTGGAGGAAGAGGCCCGGAGGAAGAGTGCTTGAGTGACACCATGGTGGAGGAACTGTGTCTACATGACTCTGAAGGGCGATGAAAATTTTGAATCCTCGAGCAACGGTGCTGATGTGCATCCATGGGAGAAGAAAGAAGAAACCTCCCAATGCGGCGAGGAGGGTAGTGGAAAGGATACGTGGAAGAGCTCAAAGCATAATTTACACTTGCCCTCATTGGCAGTATATATCCTACCTACACCTGTACTGATCTATGCACAGGCACCTGTTGCTAAAGCTAAGGCGATCCATGCCTTGCTTGTGCGAAACGAGGAAGTTGGTAGCCCCTTGTTCAAACTTGTGCCACCATCAAAGAACTTCTGTACTCATCTTGTAGCCTGACGGATGGTTCGGTGTTGGTTCGGATGTGGGCACTGGACCTCGGCATTTCTAAGCTCCACCGGTTCAAGCGACCTCCAAAGTTGAGAAAGCTGGTTTTGGGGAAAGAGGGGTGGTCAGTCTCCCCCACTTTTGTTTTTTGATTTTCTGTTTATTTTTATTTTATTTAGGTTATTTAGTTTTCTCTTTAGATTTCCTCGATTTTAATTTAATCTTTGTTTTAGCTCATTTTCATTTGTTTGCATTTTTTTTAATTTTCCGATGTTTAGTTTTATGAGTTTATGTTAAGAATTTTTGAGACGGGGAGATCTTTGGAGCCAAAGGAAAAGCTCTTGAAATTTTCGCATCTGCTTTGCCTCCCATTTTGTTTCGCCTATAACTTTCTCATCCGAACTCCGTTTTAGGTAATTTTGGTACCTTTGGAAAGTTTAGAGAGTGTAGAATCCAAATCTAGCTAGAAATAACACTTTTGAAATTTTTATAAAGGAGAAATTTTCAAAATGATCACCCAGTCATTTTTTATACTCTTTTCTTCTTCGACTTGTTCATTTAAAGCCCAAAATGGAGTGAATAAGGTCTCGGTGGAAAGCTTGTGAAGTCTCCTATCAACTAAATTTTATCTCATCAGGAAATTATCACTTCCTTCTCTAACTTTCAATCCAAGCCCCATTGAAACGATGAGACATTTGGTTGGGGAGAGTTAGCGAAGGAAGTGGCTTTATTTATGGTTTGTTCTTATTTTTGACAGGTTTTTGTTAAGATTAATGACTTGCTGTTTAGTTTCTAGTTGTGTAGTTGTTTAATTTGGTTGTGAAGTTGTTAGTTTCTTTTTGTAAAGCTGAAAATATAGCCATTTATTTTTATATACATACTATACAGCTTACATTTCCAATTCTCAAAATTGCCCCATTTTTTTTGTATTTTGCCTAGCCCACAGTTTGAAAAATTGAAACATTGTCCAATTCTGTTGATGTTAGATTGGTTCCATGCCTAATTGAGTGGATGATCAGTTGAATTCTTGTTGCTTTTGACATTTTTCTTCCACCTTTAGTTAATCACACACTGTGCGCATAAGGTTTCAACAGTAAGCTGAAAAATTGCTTAACCTCCTAAATCTTGCAAAAGTCTATCCTAGTTTCATTTACTACCTTCAATAGGTTAAGGACCCCTAGGAAAAGAAGGCCAATGACTCTTCCAAAATAAAAAGAAGAGGAAAAAAAAAACAAAAAGAAAAAGAAGAAAATTGCTTAACTTTGCCTTGAAACTTGAGCGGAAATTAGAGGTATACAACTAAAGTCTTTAAAGCACAGTGCCTAAACCAGCTGGTTGGAAACCCGCAGAGACAATGCTCACATGGGTGGATGGGTGAGGTTGAAGCGAGTTGTAAGTCATGAGTCTCGAAGTCATTCGAAATTCGGGGTAAAACCTGAAGAGTTTATGGTTGAAAGATCCTTATGAGTTGGTGCCCTAAGCCTTAATTGGTTGGAAGTCATCGATAGATCCCTTTGAAGAGGAGGGCTACTAGGCAACGGTTTTGAGGTAAAATGACGGTTCTCTGTTTTTAACGCAAGCATTTATTTCCATTAATGTTTCTATCTCTCATTCTAGGTTTAAATCCTTAGGTTACCTTGGTCGCCGGTATTTGGTAATCTTTTGGGAGTTCGGTGGATGCTTATTCTTAGATCGTGACATTCGGTTAGTTGCTCTCATTTGTCCTTTAGGGAGCGGTCAAGGGAAATATGTTTTCCTTTGTCGAGGGCATTAATGTCCAATAAATGCTATACTTCAAAAGGAAAATTATTAAGGTTCAATTTTAATAGCCAAATGAAGATTCGGTTTGTTTCTCACGAGGAAAAGGACTCGAGAACTTCTCATTAACCTTAGAACCTCAAACCCCGGTGTGATAGCTAGAGTTCTTTTTATATTTTATTTCACCTTATTTTCAGCCTGCAAACATTTCACCTCACTATTTTTACCAAACCTTAAAATCCAAATTGAATTCACCATTTTAGCCTTAACTGTAAATCATTTACACGAAGAAAACACATCCCTGTGTTCAACCCTAAAGTCACTATGCTGCAGTAGCTATGCTACGACAGTAGAAGGAATTTAGGTTATAAATTTTGTTGATTCCAGCATAACCTACTGCGACACGAATCAAATGTCTATCATTTGGAATGGAGAAAAACTTGAATGATTTCGACCAACTAGCGGAATCCGTCGAGGAGACTCCATCTCACCGTATTTGTTTACCTTATGCATGGAAAGACTGGGGGCATGTGATTAGCAAGTTGTCTCCGAGGGAAATCGGCAATAGCTCTCACATTGAGGACATCCACTGTCCACCTCGTTTTGCAGATAGTATTTATTTTGTTTGCAGAAGCTTCTGGCTAAATTGTTACTATTATGGAATGCCTAAGATATATTCTGTAATTCCTCTAGATAGAAAATCAGACTTCGACTCAATAAGTTAAATATTTCTTTCTCCCCTGGGGTGGAGAAGATCCTAGTGACGAAAATCATAGCAGCTGCTAAGATTAAGAGTTCCTCAATGCTTGATAAATATTTGGGCACCCCTTCCATAACTAGTTGTGCCCACTCAGGGATTTTTACGGTATTCTGGACTGTGGCTAGAGGAGGCAAGCTTGAAGGATGGAAGGCTAAATACCTTTTCCTTGCAATGAGAACTGTCCTTGCACAATCCACTTTAAATTCTATTCCATTATATATCATGCCGTCAGCTATTCTTCTCATTAATCTTTGCAATAAGATTGATAGATTGAGTAGAGATTTTAATGGGGGCTCCCATGAGCAAGAACGTGTTTATTTGTTAAACTGAGATTGTACTAAGACAGACAACATAGGGGCCTTGGGATTAGAGGATGCACAACATGAATTTAGCACTTATGGAAAAACTTGGTTAGAGACCGATATTGGAGGGTGATAGTATGTGGACTCGTATTCTGGCTAGTAAATACGTCCGAGAGGAGATTAATCTTGATAAACTTACTAAAAAGTGTTGGATATAGTGAATGAAATGGATGACATTCATTGGATAATTCTCTGTTCTTAATTATTTGGATTTCAGTTATAAGAAATAATTATTTAGATTTCAGTTATAAGAAATAATTATTTGGATTTCAGTTATAAGAATTTAATGACACTCAATGAATGAGATTAATGACATTGATAAGATAATTTATTTAAATTCTAAACATTTGGGGAAAACCCAAGCGTTTGGCATTCAAAAGGTCGAAATCTCCTTTATAAGGTTGTGAGGTATTTCGGGAAGAATACGGTCAAATGGTAGTCTTGAGTTTTCCTTCTTCGTCCTTTTATCTGGTGATGAGCAAACACATCCTTCGAGTTCGCCGGAGTGGCGGCAAAGTGCTTTTGTCGACCATTCGACAACCGTTTTATCCTGGGAGACAGACGCCTTGGGAATCTCAAAGCACCAGCGGAGAAGGCGAATTTGTCTTAAGGAAATTGTGAATCTCACAAGACTCGGTTGTTTCTCCAACTTGATTATATTCTCCTCCGTTCTTATTAATTTAATTTATTTTGGTTTTTCTTGAATAACCATTATTATGCAGCATTATGTGTATGTTGCTTGGCATGTCCAAACAACTGGTTTATGCGTTCCGGGTTTCTCTGACAAGGAGACAATTTGTTCTAACAATCTTAAGACAAATCGGACTCCACAAGAAGTTATTGTTTGGTTTGGTTGTGGACATGGAAAAAAAAAAAAAAAAAAAAAAAGGAAAACTCCTTTGGTTTGGTAAACAAACGATTTGGTTTGTTACCTGTGTGGGGAAAAAGCCCTTCTTACTTGCAGATCTGTGCGACCGGGGTTCGAATCACGATAAGCGGGAATTGAAGTGCGGTGAGGATTATATGCACTGAATAGTGATGGCTGGGTCTCATCACCGGAGTCGATTATTGGATGACAATGAGCCGAGTTTCGGGTAAACAACAAGCGATTTGGTTTGTTACATGTGGGAAAGAAAAAAAAAAAAACCAGAACCTAGTTTTCAGGTTGTGCCTTTATTGTTGAAACAATTCTTTTGTTTCTTCAATAAGGAAAAGTAGTGGAAAATCTTTGTTGAAAATACAAGGAGTAGTTTGTTAATTACGGAAAATCCTTGTTGGAGTGCGTACAAGGAGTCGGCTAATTATGGAAAATCTTTGTTGAAAATCTGAGGAGTTAGGCGATTTAGAAAATCCTTGTTGCAATAGTACGAGGACAAGTGTCGAACTTGGGACCTTGTGTAAAGATCCTAATTGCCTATGGAGACCTAAACCTTTATTATAATTAAGGATTGTGTTGAATTATTGGAATTGACATTTTCTTGAATATTTGGAAAATGATCTTTGATTCCAATCACGGTATTGTATTGGGTACCCAAGTAGTTATGTGTTTTACTTTGGGTGAATTGGCATCATGGAAATCCTCCAAAGCGAGGAAGGTTGTGCCGGATCACTATTGGAATGCGAGTTTATAGCACTAGACGAAATGTGGGAAAGTGGCGAATGGCTCGCCACTTCCTAGAGGACATTCCAGGTGGCCCCGAAGCCGATTGCCTCTAATATGCATACATTGTGACTGATCAATGCGCTATTGGTGAGGCACAAAGCAATTATGTATAATGGTAAGTCTGAACTTATATCAGTCGTGAACCTGATACCGATAACATGACTCTCACTTGAGGTTATCTCTGTAGATTATGTAAAATCTAAGGATAACATTGCGGATCCGCTAACCAAAGGGTTAAACAGAGAGTTGGTTGAAAAGTCATCGAAGGAATGGGACTAAAAGCCGTAAAAGAATAAGTCGATGCAATGGATATGGCCTGGTAGTGGAGATCGAGAATCTGGGTTGAGACCAATGTGAGTGTAAAGACTTTGATCTGATCAACTGTGGGGATATTATCGTGTCCATTTCCTATGATGAACGATTGATGCTCATAAGAAGGTTAATTTATGCTTTGTAATGATCTCTAAGCATTGGCGAGTAACATGAGCTACTCTTAATTCTGAGGAGAGATCACCTATGTAGGGTGAAGTGGGGCCGGCTTAGGAGGGAATTGAATAGGGCACAATTCCTATTAAACTCTTGCGAGAACCCCGAGGCGCGTGTCGTAGTACAAATGGACATAAAAGTGAGAACTGAAATGTGTTTGGAAGATTCCTGTGTGAGATATGTCATCGTCTACACAAATGGCAGAATAGTTCAAGGACATCGTGTCTATTGTTTAGCTAGTAGAGTAAACATATTTTCATAAGGGAAGGTTCAAAGGGTAACACCTACCTCTCCTATGCAAGTTTCAGCTAGATTAGCCATCACCATGTTGGTCTAGATCTTTAGTCGTCGATTTCGATTCGTGAATTGTTGGATATAGTGAATGAAATGGATGACATTCCTTGGATAATTCTCTGTTCTTAATTATTTGGATTTGATGACTAAGAAATAATTATTTGGATTTCAGTTATAAGAAATAATTATTTAGATTTCGAGTTATAGAAATAATTATTTGGATTTTGATTATAAGAGGAATTTAATGACACTCAATGAATGAGATTAATGACATTCAATGAATAATTTATTTGAATTCTACAAACGAACGTTTGGGAAGCCAAACGCTTGGGCATTCCAAAGGTCAAGCCCTCCTCTATATGGGCGTTGCCTGGGTATTTCAGAAGAATACAACCAAAATAGAGATCGAAGCCTCGAAGCCTTCCTCGTCTCTATTTCATGATGTGAGCAAATACATCATCGGGCTTCACGGAGTGGCGACAAAGTGCTTGCCGACCATTCGACAAACCGCTTTATCCCGGGAGACAGACGCCTGGGAATCTCAAAGCACCAACGAGAAGGCGAATTTGTCTTAAGGAAATCAGGAATCTCACAAGACTCCTGCTGTTTCTCCAACTTGATTATATTCTCCGTTCTTATTAATTTAATTTATTTTGGTTTTTCTTTAATAACCATTATTATGCAAAGATTATGTGTATAAGGTTTCGTATGTCCAAACAACTGGTTTATGCATTCCCAGGTTTCTACAACAAGGAGACAATTTGTTCTAACAATCTTAAGACAAATCTGCATCTAAAAAGAAGTTGTTGTTTGGTTTGGTCAGGACATGGAAAAAAAAAAAAAAAGGAAAACTCCTTTGTCTTGGTAAACAAACGATTTGGTTCATACTGTGTGGGGAAAAAGCCCTTCTTAACCGGATCCTCGCACGCCGTGGTTCAATTCGATAGTGGAATCGAGAGAGGCAAAGTGAGGATTATATGCACTCGAATAGTGATGGATCGGGTCTCATCACCACCGTCTGATTTATTGATGACAATGAACTTAAGTTTCGTGTAAACAAACGATTTGGTTTGTTACATGTGGAAAGCAAAAAAAACCGTAACCAAGTTTTTCAGTCAGACTTTATTGTTGAAACAATTTTTTTTGCTTCTTCAATAAGGAAAGCAGGAAAATCCGCGGTTGGAAATACAAGGAGTAGTTTGTCAACCGAAAACTTTGCTTGCATACAAGGAGTCATTTAATTATGGGTGCAATCTTGTTGAAAATACAAGGAGTTAGCTTATTTGAAAAATCCTTGTTGCAACAGTACAAGGACAAGTATCGAACTTGAGACCTTGTGTAAAAGATCCTAATTGCCTATCGGGAACCTAAACCTTTAGGCTATAATTAAGGATTGTGTTGAATTATTGGAATTGACATTTTCTTGAATATTTCGAAAATGATATTTGAATCCAATCAATGCATGTGACTGAATTTACCCAAGTAGTTATGTGTTTACTTTGGGAATTGCAATGGTATCATGGAAATCCTCAAAACATAAGGTTATTGCCAGATCCACAATGGAATCTGAGTTTATAGCACTAGACAAATGTGGGAAAGAGGCAGAATGGCTACGCCCACTTCCTGCAGGACATCCAAGGTGGCTGCCGGCTCCAATATGCACATCAGGATGAAATTAACCGCTATCGTAGAGCACAAACAAGATAGTATAATGGTGTGTCTAGACATATCCGTCAGAGATTATTAATACTCATTAAACAACAACTTCAACCGGGTTATCTCGTAGATTATGTAAAATCTAAGGATAACATCACATCCGCTAACCAAAAGCTAAATGCAGAATGGCCGGTGCTCATCGGGGCGGAACGGGACTAAAGCCCGTAAAAGAATAAGTCGATGCAATGGATACCCAACCTAGCTGGCTGGAGATCCCAAGATCTAGGATCAAAGGGACAACCAAATTGTAAAGACTTTGATACAATAACTGTGGGGATATTATCGTGAAACCATTCCTACTACTTAACAGCCGACGTTTCATAGCATATAAGCCATGCTTTTAATGATTCTACTATCATGAAGAGTAACATGAGCTACTCTAATTTACAGAGAGATCACCTAGTGTAGAGTGAAGTACGCTCGTGAGGGAATTGAATGGCACAATTCTATTAAACTCTTGCAACTAAGCGTCATTCATGGCCAAATGACATAAAAGTGAGAACCGAAATGTGTTTCGGAAGATTCTCAGGTGAGATATGTCATCGCCTACAATAAAACGGCGCATTAGCTCAAGGACATCGTGTCTAATGCTTAGCCAGTAGAGCAAACATATTTTCTGGCCGCGTAAGGCTAAAAGGGTAACACCTACCTCTCCTATGCAAGTTTCAACCGCGTTTCTATCACCATGTCGGGTCTCTTCGCTTCTTGAATAATTTATCCATGCAGGAATTGTTGGATATAGTGAATGAAATGGATGACATTCATCGGATAATTCTCTGCTCTTAATTATTATTTGGATTTCAAGAATAAGAAATAATTATTCAGATTTTCAAATATAAGAAATAATTATTTAGATTTCAAGAGGCAGAAATAATTATTCGATTTCAGCTTATAAGAATTTAATGACACTCAATGAATGAGATTAATGACATTCAAATGAATAATTTATTCTAATTTAAACGCTGGGGAAGCCAAACGCTTACATTCCAAAAGGTCGGGTCTCTCCTCATATAAAGGTTGCCTGTGGTATTTCAGAAGAATACACTAAAATGAGATCGTAGTCTTCGAGTTTTCCTTCCCTTTCACCCTTTGGCTTCAAGTGATAAGAGCAAACACATCATCGGGTCGCCTGAGTGGCTAAGAAAGTGCTTTTGTCGACTCACCACAAACTTTATCTCATGCATGGGACGCCTTGAGAATTCAAAGCAATCAACCCGAGAAGGCGAATTTGTCTTAAGGAAATTGCACTTCACAAGACTTATTGCTTTCTCTCCAACTTGATTATATATTCTCCTCCGTTCTTATTAATTTAATTTATTTTTTGGTTTTTCTTGAATAACCATTATTATGCAAAGATTATATTTATGGTGTTGCTTGGCATGTCCAAACAACTCATTTATGCATTCCTGTGTTTCTATTACAACAAGGAGACAATTTGTTCTAACAATCTAAGACAAATTCGCACTCCACAAGAAGTTGAGCGTTTGCCTGGGTTGTGGACATGGAAAAAAAAGGAAAACTCTTTGGTTTGCAAACAAACGATTTGGTTTTGTTACCTGTGTGGGGAAAAAGCCCTTCTTAACCGGATCCCGTACTACTGTGGTTCGAACTCGATAGCGGAATCGAGAGAGTAAAGTGGAGGATTATATGCACCGAATAAAGGATGATCGGTCCCATCACCACCGCCCGATTTATCGATGGACAATGAACTAAGTTTTCGTGTAAACAAACGATTTGGTTTATACATGGGAAAGAAAAACCAAACTGCTTTTGGTATGTGTTTTTATCGTTGAAACAATTCTTTGCTTCTTCAATAAGGAAAAAAGTAGTGAAAACTTGTTAAAATTACATGAGGTCATTGGTCTGAAAACCTTGGTTGCATACACAAGAGTCATTTAATTATGGAAAATCTTTGTTGAAAATACAAGGAGCACATTTGAAAACCTTGCAATACCAAGGACAAGTATCGAACTTGAGACTGCGTAAAAGATCCACCGCCACTAGAACCTAAACCTTTAGGCTATAATTGAGGATTGTGTTGAATTATTGAATCATATTTTCTTTGAATATTTGGAAAATGATTCGATTCTAATCACCAGATTGCGGACCGAATTCCACCAAGTAGTTATGTTTACTTCTTGGGGAACTGCAATGGTATCATGGAAATCCTCAAACAAATGATACATCGCCGTGATCCACAACGGAATCCGAGTTTATAGCACTAGACAAATGTGGGAAAGAGGCGAATGGCTACCGCCACTTCCTGCAGGACATTCCAAGGTGGCTGTGCCGCGCTCCAATATGCATAAATCAGGATGTCAATCATATTATAGGAGCACAAACAAGATGGCAATTTCAAGTCTAGACATATCCGTCAGAGACACAATAGTTCATTAAACAACTTCAACTGGCTATCTCCGTAGATTATTTTAAAATCTGGCGATAACATCATGGGATCCGCTTAACCAAAGGGCTAAAATGCAGAGTCAAGCTGAAAAGTCATCTAAGGGAATGGGACTAAAGCCCGTAGTAAAGAATAAGTCGATGCAATGGATACCCAACTAATAATCGAGATCCCAAGATCTAGTTCAGCACAACCAAATCAGAAAAGACTTCTGATACAATCACTCGTGGGGATATTATCGTGTCCATTCCTATGATGAACAAAGGATGCTCATAAGAAGGTTAAGCTATGCTTTTAATGATCTCTAAAAGACGGCAAGAAAGAATACGAGCCACTGCACTTCCATGCAGAGAGATCACCCATGTAGAGTGAAGTGGGCCATTCGCAGGGAATTGAATAGGGCACAATTCCTATTAAACTCTGTAACTGTGCGCATGTCCATGGCCAAATGGACATAAAAGTGAGAACCGAATGTGTTTGGAAGATTCTTGTGTGAGAGACAACACTGTCACACAAACAAGTGCACAGTTCAAGGACATCGTGTCTACCGTTTAGCTAGTAGAGTAAACATATTTTCAAGTGAAGGTTCAAAGGGTAATACCCACCTCTCCTATGCAAGTTTCAACCGCTGTTTATCACCATGTTTGGGTCTCGCTCTTTTAGTCATCAATTTCATTCATGTGGGGAATTGAAGGATATAGTGAATGAAATGATGATATCTACCGGATAATTCTTCTTCTAATTATTTGGATTTCAAGATAGAAATAATTATTTGATTTTCAAGTATAAGAAATAATTATTTAGATTTCAGCTTATAAGAAATAATTACTGGATTTCGCTTATAAGAATTTAATGACACTAAATGAATAAGATTAATGACATTCAATGAATAATTTATTTCGTAATTCTAAACGTTTGGGAAGCCAAAAGCTTTGGCATTCCAAAAGGTCAAGTCTCTCCTCTATATAAAGGTTGTCGAGGTATTTCAGGAAGAATACAGTCAAAATAGACGAGTCTCAGCTTTCCTTCCTTTCGTCCTTTTTGTTTACTGATAGAAAGAAACACATCATCAGTTCGCCTGGAAGCATAAGAGTTTCATTATTTAACCATTCGACAACCGCTTTTTATCCTAGAGACATCACTTGGGAATCTCAAAGCACCAACGAGAAGGCGAATTTGTCTTAAGGAAATTCAGAATCTCACAAGACTCCTATGAGCCCAACTTGATTATATTCTCCTCCGTTCTTATTAATTTAATTTATTTTAGTTTTTCTTGAATAACCATTATTATGCAGCATTATGTGTATGTTGCTTGGCATGTCCAAACAACTGGTTTATGCATTCCCAGGTTTCTACAATAAGGAGACAATTTGTTCTAACAATCTTAAGACAAATCTGCACTCCACAAGAAGTCAGCTGCTTGGTTCGTCAGGACATGGAAAAAAAAAAAAAAGGAAAACCTTTTCAGTTTGGTAAACAAACGATTTGGTTTGTTGCCTGTGTGGGGAAAAAGCCCTTCTTAACCGGGATCCCAGACGCTGTGGTTCGAACCCGACAGCTGAATCGAGAGAGTGCAATGAGGATTATATGCACTAATAGCGATGACCGGTCTCATCACCACCGCTTTTAGTTTATCGTGGATGACAATGAACCCGTGTTTCGTGCAAACAAAACGATTCGTCGGTTAAGCATGTGGAAAGAAAAAAACCAGAACCTAAGTTTTCGTTGTACTTTATTGCTGAAACAATTTTGCTTTCAATATGAAAAGTAGTGGAAAATCTGTGTTGAAAATACAAGGAGTAGTTTGTCGGTCCGAAAATCCGTTGGTACACGCTGAGTCACTAATTATGGAAAATCTTGTCGAAATACAAGGAGTTAGATGATCAGAAAATCCTTGGTCGCGAACAAAGTACAAGGAAAAAGTATCGAACTTGAGACTCGCGGTAAAAGATCCTAATTGCCTATCGAACCGCAAACCTTTAGGCTATAATTATGATTGTGTTGAATTATTGGAATTGACATTTTCTTGAATATTTGAAATGATTCGATTCCAATCACTAAGACAGGATCTAATTTTACCCAAGTAGTTATGTGTTTACTTGGGAATTGCAATGGTATCATGGAAACTTCTCAAAACAGTAGTTGTTGGCTGCCGATCCACAATGGAATCATTATAAAAACAGATAAAATGGAAAGATACACAAACACCGCTGCACGCCACTAGAGTGAGAACTGTGGCGCACAGTCGCTCCAATATGCATATCAGGATGCTAATCATATCGTAGAGCACAAAATAAGATGTATAATGGTAAGTCTAGACATATCCGCAGAGACACAATACCATTAAACAATAACTCTCAACTGGGGTTATCTCTGTAGATTATGTAAAATCTAAGGATAACATTGCTGATCCGCTAACCAAAGGGTTAAACAGAGTCAAGGAAGTCTATCAAGGGAATGGGACTAAAGCCCGTAAAAGAATAAGTCGATGCAATGGATACCCAACCTAGTCGATCGGAGATCCCAAGATTCAGTTTCAAAGGGACAAACTAAATTGTAAAAGACTTCATACAATCATCGGGGGATATTATCAGGTCCATTCCCTATGATGAACAGCGATGCTCATAAGAAGGTTAAGCTATGCTTTAATGATCTCTGTTATTTGGCGAAGAGTAACATGAGCTACTTTAATTTACGTAGATCACCTATGTAGGAGTGAAGGGGGTCGCTTCAGAGGGAAATTGAATAGGCACACTCCTATTAAACTCGTGGTCCAGCGCATGTCCATGGTCAAAATGGGCATAAAAGTGAGAACTCGAAAATGTGTTTCGAAGATTTCTTGTGAGATATGTCATCGCTCACAAATGGTAATAGTTCAAGGACATCGTGTCTAATATCGCTTAGCTAGTGTGAGTAAACATATTTTCACAAGCGGAAGGTTCAAAGGGTAACACCACTCTCCTATGCAAGTTTCAACCGCGTTTCTATCACCATGTCGTCTCATTTTTATTCATCAATTTCATTCATGTGGGGAATTGCTGGATATAGTGAATGAAAATGGATGACATTCATCGGATAATTCTCTCGTTCTTAATTATTTGGATTTCGCTATAAGAAATAATTATTCGATTTTCAGCTTATAAGAAATAATTATTTAGATTTCAGCTTATAAGAAATAATTATTCGATTTCGGGCTTATAAGAATTTAATGACACTAATGAATAAATGACATTCAATGAATAATTACTGAACTCAATCAGGTTTGTAAAAATGCCTGCAGATCTAAAAGGTCAAGTCTCTCCTCTATATAAAGGTTGTCGGGGTATTTCAGGAAGAAGACAGTCAAAATAGAGATCGAGTCTTGAGTTTTCCTTCCTTCGCCCTTTTGTTTCCGATGTGAGCAAACACATCATCAGCTTCGCCTGAGGGCGCAGTGCTTTGTTTCGACCATTCGACAACCGCTTATCCAGGAGACAGACGCCTTAGGAATCTCAAAGCACCAACGGAGAAGGCGAATTTGTCTTAAGGAAATCACATAATCTCACAAGACTTCTATTGCTTTCTCCAACTTGATTATATTTTCTCCGTTTATTAATTTAATTTATTTGTTTTTCTTGACAATCATTATTATGCAAAGATTAATATGTGTATGTTGTTTGGCATGTCCAAACAACCGGGGTTTATATCTCTGTGTTTCTACAACAAGGAGACAATTCTGCTCTAACAATCTTAAGACAAACTCACTCCACAAGAAGTTGTTGTTTTGTTTTATTATGGACATGGAAAAAAAAAAAGAAAACTCCTTTGGTTTGGTAAACAAACGATTTGGTTTCATAATTGTAAGGGAAAGCTCCTTCTTAACCGGATCCCGTGACGCTACTCTGGGTCGAATCCCGATACCGGGAATCAGAGAGAGCGCAGCGGAGGATTATATGTGACCGAATAGCGAGCGGACTGGTCTCATCACCAATTGCCTGACGACATCGATGACAATGAACTAAGTTTCGTGTAAACAAACGCATTTGGTTTTGTTATATGGGAAAGAAAAAAACCGTAACTAAGTTTTTCAGTCAGGCCTTTATCATGAAACAATTCTTTCGCTTCTTTCCAATAAGGAAAAGTAGGGAAAATCTTGCTGAAAATACAAGGAGTAGTTTGTCGTCCGAAAATCCTTTTGCTGGTACATACAAGGAGTCGCCTAATTATGGAAAATCTTTGTCAAAATACAAGGTTAGCTTATTTGAAAAATCCTTTGTCGCAATGCTATATAAGGACAAGTATCGAACTCAGACATTGTGTGTGATCCACCGCTTTCATCTAGAACCTAAACCTTAGTGCTAGAATTAAGGATTGCGTTGAATTATTGAACTGACATTTTCTTGAATATTTGAAAATGATCTTCGATTCCAATCACGGTATCATGGATCGAATTTACCTGCAAGTAGTTATGTGTTTACTTGGGAATTGCAATGGTATCATGGAAATCCCTCAAACAGAGTTTGTTATCACAGATCCACAATGGAACTCGAGTTTATAGCACTAGACAAATGTGGGAAAGAGGCGTAATGGCTACGCCACTTCCTGTGAGGATTCCACAGGCAGCTGCCTCCAATACGCACATCATGACAAATTAATCGCTATTGGTAGAGCACAAAACAAGATGTATAATGGTAAGTCTAGACATATCCGTCAGAGACACAATAACATTAAACAACAACTTCAATCGGGCTATCTCCGTAGATTATTTAAAATCTAAGGATAACATTGCGATCCGCTTAAATCAGCGGTTAAATCGTAGAGTCAAGTTGAAAAGTCATCGAAGGAATGACTCAAAGCCTGTAAAGAACAAGTCGATACAATGGATACCCAACCTAGCTGATTGGAGATCCCAAGATCTAGGTTCAAAGGGACAACTAAATTGTAAAGACTTGGATACAATCACTGTGGGGATATTATCGTGCCCATTCCTGTGATGAACAGTGATGCTCATAAGAAGGTTAAGCTATGCTTTTAATGATCTCTACATCATAAGAGTAACAATGAGCTAATTTTAATTTACATGAGATCACCTATGTAGATGAAGTGGGGCCTTGGCTTCGCAGGAACTGAATAGTAAGCACAATTCCTATTAAACTCTTACAGAACCAGGCGCATGTCCATGGCCAAAATGGACATAAAAGTGAGAATCCAAATGTGTTTGGGAAGATTCTCAGGCGTATATGTCATCTGTCTACAATACCTACAGAATAGCTCATGACATCGTGGTCTAATGCTTAGCTTAGTAGAGTAAACATATTTTCACAAGGGAAGGTTCAAAGGGTAACACCTACCTCCTATCCAAGTTCAACCAAGGTTTTTATCACCATGTCATCTCTGTTTTTAGTCATCACCATTCAAGGAATTAGTCGGATATAGTGAATGAAATGGATGACATTCATCGATAATTCTCTGCTCTAATTATTTGGATTTCGCTTATAAGAAATAATTATTCGATTTCAATATATGAAATAATTATTTAGATTTCGCTATAAGAAATAATTATTCGATTTCGCTATAAGAATTTAATGACACTCAATGAATGAGATTAATGACATTCAATGAATAATTTATTTCGGAATTCTAAACGTTTGGGAAGCCAAAACGTTTGGCATTCCAAAAGGTCAAGTCTCTACTCTATATAAAGGTTGTCGGGGTATTTCAGGAAGAATACAGTCAAAATAGAGATCGAGTCTTGAGTTTTCCTTCCTTTCGTCCTTTTGTCGGTGATAGAGCAAACACATCACCGCTCGTCTGAGTGGCTGCAAAGTGCTTTTGTCGACTATTCACAACCGCTTTATCCTAGGAGACACGCCAGAATCTTCAAAGCACCAAACTTATAGCGACCATCTTAAGGAAACGCATCCCACAAGACTCTATTACTCCAACTTGATTATATTCTCCTCCGGGCTTCTTATTAATTTAATTTATTTCGTTTTCTTTAATAACCACATATGCAAAGATTATGTATGTTAGTGTCTGGCATGTCCAAACAACCCGGGTTTACGTATTCTGTGTTTCTACAACAAGGAGACAATTTGTTCTTAACAATCTTGAAGATTAAATCTCAGACCAAGAAGTCAAAGTGAGTTTCTGGTTTCGTCAGGACATGGAAAAAAAAAAAGGAAAACTCTTTGGTTTGGTAACAAACGATTGGTTTGTTACCCGTAGGAAAAAAGTCTCTTCTTAACCGATCCCGCATTTCAGCCAAGGTTCGAATCCCGGAGTAGCGGAATCGAGAGAGTGCGTTGAGGGATTATATGCACTAATAGTGATGACCGTCTCACACCACCGTCTGATGACGGATGACAATGAACTAAGTTTCGTAAAACAAACGATGGTTTGCTACATGTGGGAAAGAAAAACCGTAACTGCTAGTCAGGGCTTTTATTGCTGAAACAATTCTTTTGTTTCTTCAATAAGGAAAAGTAGTGGAAAATCTTTGTTGAAAATACAAGGAGTAGTCATATCCTGGAAAATCCTTTGCTCGGTACATACAAGGAGTCGCGAATTATGGAAAATCTTGTCAAAATACAAGGAGTTAGCTTATTTGAAAAACTTGCCGCATTAGTACAAGGACAAGTATCGAACTCGAGACACAGGTAAAAAGATCCTAATCATTTCATCTGAACCTAAACCTTTAGGCTAGAATTATGATCGTGGTTGAATTATTGGAATTGACATTTTCAATATTTGAAATGATCTCGATTCCAATCACTCGTGATTGACTCAATTTACCCAAGAAGTTATGCGTTTACTAAATCTGCGGTGGTATCATGGAAATCCTCAAAACATAAGTTATTGCCGATCCACAATGAATCGAAGCTATAGCACTAGACAAATGTGGAAAGAGGCGCATCGGCTACGCCACTTCCTGGCGACATCCATGCGGCCAAAGCCGGCTCCAATATGCATACATCAGGAGCCATCAATCAAAGTATCGGGTAGAAAGCACAAACAAAGATGTATAATGGTAAGTCTAGCCATATCCGCCGTATTAATAATACCATTAAACAATAACTCTCAACTGCTATCTCTCAGAGATTATTTAAAATCTATGATAATGATTATGATCCGCTTAACCAAAGGGTTAAACAGAGTCGATTAAAAGTCATCGAAGTGAATTTGACTAAAGTCTGCAGTTAATGTCGATGCAATGGATACCCAAATTCCAACCGAATCGAGATCCCAAGATCTAGGTTCAAAGGGACAACCAAATTGTAAAGACTTTGATACAATCATCGTGGATATTATCATGTTCATTCCTATGATGAACAAAGGATGCTCATAAGAAGGTTAAGCTACGCTTTTAATGATCTCTACATCGCTGGTTATTATGCATTACGAGCTACCTTAATTTACGTAGAGATCACCTGTAGGAGGAAGTGGGGCCGCTTCAGAGGGAATTGAATAGGGCACAATTCCCATTAAATTCTTGCAGAATCAGGCGCATGTCCATGGCCAAAATGGACATAAAAGTGAGAACCGAAATGTGTTTGGAAGATTCTTGTGTGAGATATGTCATCGTCTACACAAATGGCAGAATAGTTCAAGGACATCGTGTCTACTGTTTAGCTAGTAGAGTAAACATATTTTCACAAGGGAAGGTTCAAAGGGTAACACCTACCTCTCCTATGCAAGTTTCAACCGTTGCTTCTATCACCATGTCTGTCTCGCCTTTAGTCATCAATTTCATTCATGTGGGGAATTGTTGGATATAGTGAATGAAATGGATGACATTCACTGGATAATTCTCTGTTCTTAATTCTTTGGATTTCAGTTATAAGAAATAATTATTTGGATTTCAGTTATAAGAAATAATTATTTAGATTTCAATTATAAGAAATAATTATTTGGATTTCAGTTATAAGAATTTAATGACACTCAATGAATAAGATTAATAACATTCAATTAATAATTTATTTCTGAATTCTAAACGTCAGAGTTTCAAAGTTTTTGGCATTCTGAAAAGGTCAAGTCTCTCCCCATATAAAGGTCATTTCTGGGTATTTCAGAAGAATACTACCAAAATAGAGATCGAAGTCTCAGCTCTTCCTTCCTTTCGCCCTTGCCTGCTATAGAGCAAACACATCATCGCCCGCCGAGTGGCGGCAAAGTGCTTACTCGAATTCATCTCGACAACCGCTTTATCCTGGTGAGATGACGCCAGAATTCAAAGCACCAACCTGAGTAGGCTGCTAATTTGTCTTGCTGAAATCTGTGAATCCACAAGACTCGTTGTTTCTCCAACTTGATTATATTCTCCTCCGTTCTTATTAATTTAATTTATTTTGGTTTCTTCTCAATAACCATTATTATGCAAAGATTATGTGTATGTAGGGCTTGGCATGTCCAAACAATCGGTTTATGCATTCCCGTGTTTCTACAACAAGGAGACAATTTTGTTCTAACAATCTTAAGACAAATCTTAATCTACAAGAAGCTGTTGTTTGGTTTGGTCAGGACAGTGGAAAAAAAAATAGGAAAACTCTTTTGTTTGGTAAACAACGACGGTTTGTTACCATGGGAAAAAGCCCTTTCTTAACCGGATCCTCTGCACGCCAAAGGTTCGAACTCGATACTGGAATTAAGAGAGGCAATGAGGATTATATGCACCTAATAGTGATGACCGGGTCTCATCACCACCGCTGGATGATTGATGACAATGAACTAAGTTTCGTAAACAAACGATTTGGTTTGTTACACGTGGGAAAGAAAAAAACCGTAACCAAGTTTTTCAGTTGTGCCTTTATTGTTAAAACAATCTTTAGTTTCTTCAATAAGGAAAAGAAGGAAAATCTTTGCTGAAAATACATAAAGGAGTAGTTTGTTATCCGAAAATCCTATGGGTACATACAAGGAGTCAATGACTATGGAAAATCTTGTTGAAAATACAAGGAGTTAGCTTATTTGAAAAACTTTACAGAATAAGATAAGGACAAGTATCGAACTTCGAGACATTGTGTAAAAGATTCTACCGCTTATCTGGGAACTTAAAACCTTAAAGTATAATTAAGGATTGTGTTGAATTATTGGAATTGACATTTTCTTGAATATTTGGAAAATGATCTTTGATTCCAATCACAGTATTGTGACTGAATTTACCCAAGTAGTTATGTGTTTACTTTGGGAATTGCAATGGTATCATGGAAATCCTCAAAACAGAAGGTTATTGCCAGATCCACAATGGAATCTGAGTTTATAGCACTAGACAAATGTGGAAAGAGGCACGGCTACGCTTACTCTTGTAGTGACATTCCAAGGTGGCCAAAGCCGTTGCCTCCAATATGCATACATCAGGACAATGTTAATCACACGCAGAAAGATAAAATGCGATGTATAATGGTAAGTCTAGACATATCCGTCAGAGACAATACCATTAAACAACAATCCTCAATCAAGTTATCTCTCAGATTATGTAAAATCTAAGGATAACATTGCGGATCCGCTAACCAAAGGGTTAAACAGAGAGTTGGTTGAAAAGTCATCGGCTAATTCGACTAAAGCCCGTAAAAGAATAACACGCAATGGATACCCAACCTAGCCGGGATCGGAGATCCCAAGATCTAGGTTCAAAGGGACAACTAAATTGTAAAGCATTCTTGATACAATCATCGGGGATATTATCGTGTTCATTCCTATGATGAATGAAAGGATGCTCATAAGAAGGTTGCTTATGCTTTTAATGATCTCTAAGTACGGCGAAGAGTAACATGAGCTACTCTTAATTTACAGAGAGATCACCTATGAGTGGAAGTGGGTCGTCAGAGGGGAATTGAATAGGCACAATTCCTATTAAACTCTGCGTAATCCAGCGCATGTCCAATACAAATGGACATAAAAGTGAGAACCGAAATGTGTTTCGAAGATTCTCAGGTGAGATATGTCAATGCTACGTAAATGGCGTAATAGTTCAAGGACATCGCGGCTCAATGCTTAGCTAGTAGAGTAAACATATTTCACAAGGGAAGGTTCAAAGGGTAACACTACCCTCCTATGCAAGTTTCAACCGTCGTTTCTATCACCATGTTGGTCTCAGTTTAGTCACTCAATTTCATTCATGTGGGGAATTGTTGGATATGAATGAAATGGATGACATCCACCTGATAATTTCTCTGCTCTTAATTATTTGATTTCAAGTATAAGAAATAATTATTTGATTTCAGTTATAAGAATTTAATTTATTCTCAATGAATGAGATTAATGACATTCAATGAATAATTTATTTCTCGAATTTAAACGCTTGAAGCCAAACGCCTGGGCATTCCAGCGGTCAAGTCTCTCCTCTATATAAAGGTTGTCTGGTATTTCAGAAGAATACGCCAAAATAGAGATCGGTCTCGAAGCTTTTCTTTCCTTTCGTCCTTTGTCTGGGTGATGTGGAAGAAACACATCATCGCCTCACGGAGTGGCGGCAGCGCTTTGCCGACCATTCGACAACCGCTGATCTCAGGGAGACAGACGCCTTTGGGAATCTTCAAAGCACCAACTGAGAAGGCGAATTTGTCTTAAGGAAATCGTGAATCTCACAAGACCTTGGCTGCTTTCTCCAACTTGATTATATTCTCTCCGTCTATTAATTTAATTTATTTTGTTTTTCACAACTATTATTATGCAAGTAAAGATTATGTGTATGTTGCTTGGCATGTCCAAACAACTGGTTTATGCATTCCCAGGTTTCTACAACAAGGAGACAATTTGTTCTAACAAAAAGCATGGAAGTTCCAATGCTTGGAGGGGCATATCTTTGGTGACTTATCTTCTCAAAAGAAGGACAAGAATAACAAAGATATAACAAATAAAATACCCTATTTCTGGGAAGGATTCATGGCTGGGGAGATTTCTTTGATCAACTTAGTTATAATGAAATTTCTTTTCAATCGAAGTCTTTCAAGCAAGTAAGTGGTTATCAGGACCCCACGAGGTCGGATGTGGAGGATCTTCATGGCTCCTCCCAACCTTATTGAAATACTTCTTTGTCAACTGGCCTTATTAAGGCAAAATGCGTATGCTCGTGACAAAGTTGTGTCGAATTTCATAACCAATGTGATTTTTCAAAGTGAAGTCACTTATTCTCGCTTTGCGGTATAGTGGATCCAATTCTCGTTTTCGAAGGAAACTGGAGGCTTTTATGTGCCTCTTGCAAAGATTCGATCCCTTTATTTGGCTAGTCCATCATGGAAAGAATTTTTACCAGATAAAGAGAGAAATGCACGAGGATTCACAATAATTTAATAAGCCCCTTTGTCATAGGAAATAGGAAGACCTTAATCATATCTTTTCAACTCGTCTGATGGTCGATCAATTTTGGAGGAAAATTCAAGGGGATGCCTGCAAGTTTTTGATGCCTTCTTCTCATTTTGTGAATGGTTTGGGTGCTTAATCTTCAAAAATAAGGCCTGGAGTGAGGAGGTCGTTTTGAAAGACACCACATCTCCCTTCGGGGTGGTTGTGGCAGGAGAATGACAATTTTGCAAGGTTGTTTCCGCCAAAGAAAAATGTGATGCTCCAAATCCCGAGGGTAATTTTTTGTACTTTTTTTTTAACAGCGCGTTTATAAACACAAACGGAATGTTGCTTCGCGAATAATGCAAGAGCATCAGAAGTTCAATCAACAGACGCGCTTAATGTACGCGGCCAAAAGACAAGATCATCTATTGTGCGTAGGACGCTGCGACGCTTATGCGCGAAGTTGTGCACGCCGCCGCGCTTCGCTGCGAGCGCCGCTAGACTGTTCGCTGGCGCTGTTCGTCAGCGACATCGCCAGGCGCTACTTGCTGCGGCGAATCGGCGCAAATTAGTCGCCCTGCTGCGGACACTAAAGACTGTGGTCGACACCAACAAGCCAACCCTATCGCGACAGACTTCAGTCCTCCCGGAAGCGCCGCTGTCACAACACAAAAGTCATGTCGCGACAAGAAACCAACCCACGACGCAAATGCCACTGCCTCGACACCAAACTCGCGGCTCACGACCCCAAACCCCAACCGGCCCAACCCGCTTGCGATCCCGCTGCGGACACAGAGCCAATCTCTATCGGACAGAGAACCCAAGGAGGTTGAGCGATGGCCTCCCCGCACACCCGGCGACGCGCCGCACAGTCCGACAGGCGCGACAAGACGCCGCCATGCATGCCTCGCTTGTTGCGACACTACCATAGTGTCGCGACACAAATGGGAAACGGGTAGTAGCCCACCCCATTTCTCCGATCCTCGCACTTTTATTTTATTCAACAAACTATAAAATTAACATACTCGCTTTATTACTACAAAGGCCACTGAAACATAGAAAACTCGCCAAAGATTATTTATTATACATAAACGAGTTTAATTACAATTTGTCTTTAATTAAAATTATACAAACTGGGTTTTCTACCAAGGATTTACAAAATACAAGCAAGACCAAATATGGCCTTTTCTTCGCCACTAGGTCCTCGAATGCATTCCATCCCCAGGTGTGTACCTTCAGTACCTGAAATTATTTTCCCACGACTCAGGTGTTAACGCCAAGAATAATTTTTTCAGACATTGATTACTCCCACCTATGCTCATGCAATGACAACACATATATTCAAGTAAAATTACGCACATTCCTACTCGAATGTCTACACGCCATTCCCATGCCTCGACTCCTCACCGACTCCCTCACACATACATTTGTCATGTATGGAAAACTGTTTTCAAAACAAAGATATTTGTTTTTTTGTGGACAACCCTCCGATATAAATTAATGGACATACTTCGATAAATAGCTTTGTGGATAACCCTCCGATATATTTTAAAGGATATACCCGATAAATAGTTACTGTCAACCTCCAATATAAAACTCTCCAAACCCATGTCATGCACTTACACCTAGGGGACAAAATATGTTTTTTTCTGGGCCGATATATCGTTTAAAAATTGAATTTCGGCTCAAAGATCGGTAAGAAAGCAATTTTTTTTTTTTTTTTTTTTTTTTTAAAATCGATCGACGAAAAATTCAAGAAAATCGCCGATTTTGGTCAAAAATCTGAAAATACCGATTTTTCCAATCGAAAAATCGCACCGTGAGCACGTTACACAGGTTGGGAATTCTGAAAATACTCCGGTAAATACGATAAAATATTGGTAAAATATCTGTGAAATATCTAGAATATTGGTACGACTATTTTGAATCCAAAACTTCATAAATACCCATAAAATCATACAATCTCTTTACAAACTCATCTATACACATCCAAACTCCATTTAACTCTCAAATTATTTTTTTTTTTGTGATTTATCTCAATATTTTGAAAATCTTATTATGAATATTATCTTCATCAAGATAGGATCCCTTCATCAAATAATGTAATGGAGCCACATCGGTCTTCATTTTGGTTTTAAATTACTATTGTAATGTAATTTCTAGATAAATTATAATGAATATTGTTTTTATTATGTATATTTGACAGACCTAATTTATACCCTTCCAGATTCCTTGGTGGTCCCCGCTGCTGAAGTCCCACCGTACAAAACCATGCGTGAATACACAACTAACCCCACTCCAAGAGCAAATCACATGCAATACCATACCTCAATCATATAGAAAAATCCACGACCGACCTATCCAAATGTAGGTCATAACCACAACATACATAATAAAGACTCATGAGTTCAAAACTAATATCAGAGCATTCTAAGAGTATTTGCGAATTTAGGGTTACAAAATTGAAAATAAATAGGTCCAACAAAACAAAGATAGATAGATTATAAGAGAGCACGGTAACCGCCGTTAAAGAGCTGCAGTTAACTGGGGCGAGGTGTGCCCTACTAACCCGCCCCGACCTAAGGAACGCATTTAAACAATAAACGTGAGAAACAAACTTTACACTGGCGGCATAATTTATAATGGAAAAATAACGTTTTTATTTTTGGAAAATTTCTTCTCTCAAGACTCACGCCCACTCCTCAGAATGTTCTGCTTAGCAAACATTTCACAAACCCAACTTTACCAAAAGCCCAAGAATATGAAAGTCATGCTCAAAATTTAACCACATCCTTTTCAAGAACCTTAAAACCTGAATCTCTGCTTTACAACATACAATTTAAGATAAATATACGTGAACCATCATGCCGTAAAAATAACCATGAAAATACCATAACCATAAATATTGAAATGCTTATACTTTAATCAGAGACCAACAATGTACCGTACCATATACCCATCATAAACCGTCGGGTGAACCCGACCTCACGACACCGTGGCACCCAATAAACCTTCGGTTAAACCCGACCATCACGTGGCAACTAATAAACCTCCAGGTAAACCCGGCCATCACGTGGCAACCACAACTTCGGTAGAACTCCTGGCCATCACGTGGCAACTAATAAACCCTCCCGTGCAACCCTACCATCACGTGGCAACTAATAAACCTCCATATGTAAACCCTGCCATCACGCCAAGAACTAATAATATATAATCGTCTCCTACTCATACTTTCCAACATTACCAGATTATAATCATTTCCACAAAATCTCAAAATCCCTTTCTAAAAACAATAGGTTTTCAAATTGGTTTAAAACCTCAATCCACGCACTCCAAATATATTTACATACCATAGACTCATCCATTTAACTCGCAAAATCTCCAAATAATTAAAATGTCGACTAAAATTCACATGAGTCGATAATTGCTTATACGAAAACGCATCATTCTATTTATGCATAACCAACCAATCGATCAAATGATATAATATTTAAATAATTAACCATAATTATATACCAATATAATGCCCCAAAACATTTAGAACATATAAAAACCAATTTCATGGACCATGGGGACGCCACCCCGCCCCGCAGATCGCCTCCGCCCCACAGAGCGCCATTGTAATATGGGAAACACCACCAGCTCCAATAACTCCAACTAACAACATCGGGATGCCTCAAGGCCTTAGAATAAATTTCCAGAACTATGAAACCATCCAAATTGGACCCGACAGTCCAATACAATGCTGTGCCCTATGTAGTCTCGTGACTCCAAAATCAGCTTTTCACCCGTGAGCTAATTTCTAAATTGAACCGGTCCAATAATTCATAAAAACATCCAATTTCACTAATCCAACTTCACTTTGCCAAACTTGACTAATTGGTACTTATTTCAAATTCAAACTTCTGGTGAATTACCTAAACAACCTAAAAATGGAAAACTAACCAAATCCACGCCCAAAATTCATAAACCATATATCAATCCAAAGCTCAATAATATGAGCGACAATGTGTGACAATAATTTTTGGTCCAACAGTTGTCAGGTATACCGAAAAACTCTGTATCCAATAGTCTACCAACTTTGTTTTTATTTATCTTTCTTTCAAACGTGAGGAATCTGCAAAGGGACCAGAGAATGAGTTCAGAGGGTATAAAAATGGTGGAGGGAGGTATTGGTCAGGGCCTAAAGGGCCAAAATCTGAAAATCAGCGACAAACTCACAAGCAGCCCATCGTCAGCCTCCAAGAAAAATCCCGACGTCCGACTGAGGCTCGGCTCGTGGAATTGGTCGGCATGGACTGCCTGGAGGTGGCGCACCTCCCTGGCTAGCGCATGTGCAAGGTGGGTGGCCGGTGACGCTCCCACCGCCAAACCGATGGCTCGCAGTGGAGTTCAAAATGACCCAGCCGGTCCACATGTTTCGGGAGGTTCTAGGTTTTGGAGCTCAAGATGGTGCTTTGTGGCTGTGGTTTCATTTGGTATGCAAACTATGTTTATATAGGGCCTAGGGGTCGCTGTGTAAAAACCGAAGCATACTACACCGATAAAAATGTCGTCGTTTAACTTAATGGGTCATAACTTTCTTATCCAGAGTTCTACTTTGACGCCAACCTGTCTATGAACTCACGAATGTGGCCTACTTAAATGGTGTCTTAGTCAACCCAAATTATTCATCCTTGAAAGTTAATCCTCGTGGTCCACATACTAAGTGTCGGTCAAACCTAACTCAACTGTCAAACTATCAAACTTGGTCAAACATGTTAAACTTAGGCTACTGTGCTTTAGCCATTACAATATTTCATTATTTATAGTCTTTTTATAGTTCAATAAAGATTTGATGAATTTCCAAAGTATTTTTATTAATTTCACTTTGACTCATATTTGGCCAAATATCCAACCATATTTACTCAATATCTGATACTGAACCAAAGACTGGATGATAAGATCCAATTTACCTGATATTTTGTTCCTTGCTTACACCTAATATCTCTACTTGTCCCTGCTGCAAAGGCGAATGCGAGTATGTCATTTCCACTGTTCAATCTGGCGTAATATATCATACATGCATATAAATATAACTTACACACTACCAACATGTTATTCATCTTGCAATACACTTCAAACAACACACATAGCTAATCAACAATCGACACCGTCCCGAAACTCTCAAAACAACACAAGAGGTTAGCTCACGCCCAAAGACAATCCTGCAAATTTCAAATACCCGGGCCCCAAATCTTTAGAATGTGAAACAAATGACCATTCCAAATTTATAACCCAACCATTCATGTACCTGGGACATGATTAAAAACCAAGAGAGAACCCTACCTCTTGTAAATTTGTCAAACTCCCGATTCGGCCCCGATGCGAAAGCTCTTGTCGCTGCATTTAACTTTCCCTCTGCTCCGCCCCTCGAAATCGCAAATCCGATCGCCGAATTAGAGATAGCGTAAAGCTTCTTTCTCTAGTTCTCTCTCTTTCTTTCCCTCTCCTTTCCTCTTCTTTCCCTCTCTCCCTATCCCACCCAGAAGTTCAAGACGGGTCGGGCGGGCGTCCACTACACGTGTCATCTTATCGGCTTCCCTCGACATCTCTTCTTTTAATTCCTTATCCATCCACCTCGATTTCTCTCAAATCACGCTGCTACCACATATCTCCCATCGTCCCACTCGGTTCTTCATTGAGCAGATCAAGACTCGACACGCGCAAGACATCACAAGGGAGTCGCCATTACGCGCTGCGTCCCGCACTACCTTCTCGCTGCTTCGAAAACGCAATTCGATTATCCTGAATTTCCACAAAATTCACATGATAACTAAATTTCGTGGAGACGACTTCAACCCAAGAAGACCAAGCCACACTCGGGGGAGATCTAAAAATTCCTGATTAATCGAAATTACTGCTTATCATTTCTTAAACTAATTTTCTGCCATGTAAAAGCGCTAGTGGCACGCTATTGCAAGGATGTCTAACGGTGTTTCATATCCATGATATGGCCTGGAAGCCATAAGGAGAGTCGCCACATTTAGCTGGGGCGGAGACCACCGAAAGCCATGGATGCTTCCAAGCTAATATAGACGGGGTGTCAAGGCAGGGCGAGAAAATGTCGCAACGGAGGTGGGGTCCCAAAAGATCACCGGTGGAGATTTGCAATGGGGTTTCAATGTGAAACTTGACACCGCTTCATTGAAGAAGTCAATTATAGTGTTGATTATCAGTTCCGCCTGCATGGGATAATGGTTATCGAGTTTTATCAGTAGAGCTGGACTCTCTCAAAATTTACAACTAGATTAATATGATGACCTCGAGGAAATATTAATTGTGACACCTCAAACTGGGACACCCTTGTTTGAAAATAGTGTCACAATCCGAGAACTCAAACCTCGTTAACTCCATATACTCTAAACAATTATCTTGAAAATATAAACTTACAAAAATTTTTATATACATCCGAGGTATTGAAAGTGAAGGCTCGTAAATATATTATGAGTCTCATTTATTTGATTTTTACATTTACACTGCCTCCAAAATCTTACATTTACATTTACAAAATTGGGTTGAACCCGCATGTGGTTAATTCACGCTAGGTCGGGCCTCATTGCATGCGTATCATCCCCGAACGTCCCTTCAATACCTACACGAATAAACACTCGTGCTAAGCTTTATAGCTTAGTAAGAATCCATAAGTATGGATGACTACTATAACGATCGTCACAATACTTCATAACATTTTATTCGTATTACATATTACTTATCATATCATTATAATTCAATTATATATTGCATTTCATATTTTTCATTTAATGTAATTTCCATGTTTCATGTCTTTTAGAAACATTAAAAATATATTTTATCTCATCTTATGTTATGTCTGCATATTTCAAAGAAGTGAATACAAGAAAGAACTGTATGTACCCGAAGGTACTATTATTGTACTGGTAGATAACATCTATAAACTTTATCAGACAGGCGACCTCAAACAGGCCACTGTGGTCTCAGAATTGTGCGCCGTAACATTGTTATCCCTATAGGCATGTCTATCTATCCAACTACCCTGGCCAACAATCGCTTTATTATTTTCTTAACACCTTTTGCATCGAAAAAAGACATCTCTCATATGTACATGAATAATTACCGATATCATGTATACTTATGATATTCATTATCAAATAATCTCTTATAAACATTTAACCTGTAAATTGTGACTTCTTCATATAACAAAATTATACGCAGATTCTCTTTTAAATTTTCATAACACATGTTATTACGATATCTTATTAAGGACATTATTTCATATAATAAAAAAATTTATATAGCCTTTATACAATTTCGCTTCCATAACTAATCTCATCTGAATGTACTGAGACAACTCCCCAAGTCCATTTTCAACTACCACCTCAGAAACTGGGATTGTTAGAGAAAGCTCGATCTTCTAACTCAATATACCCTTATGTCTTAAGTTTTTTTCTTAAGGCTTAAAAATCCATGTCATTTGGACTTTAATTTTTATAAGGATATAAGTATCTCGAATCGCTTCGGCTAGTTTCTAGGAACATAATATGAAATTGTGTCATATATTTGAAATTTTTTTAGGAACGATAGAGACATAATTTGACCATACTTTCTTCATGAAAGTCAGTTCTCCCGCATGTTTAATGGTACGTAATTTGAATCACTCTACGGATTAGTATAACTCAAGTTATGATTTAAACACCTAATTACCCAGATCGTGGATGATTATTCCGATATAGGTTTTACACATAATTGTTTTTACTGACGTATTTTTAACAATGGAAACTAAATTTGGCTATACCTCCTTCATGGAAGTTGTTATCCTAGAAGTCTAATTTACCCAAATTGAAATCACTCACTTGGGGAGAAAGGAACTCAACTTTATGACCTAAACATCAAAACCGTACTAAAACGTATGATAACTCGACACCTTTTACTCAGATTTTCACTTTCGGCCTCAAAACAGGGGACTTAGGATCAGGCTTTGTTTCTGGTACCTTCTATACTTTGTATGTTTACCTCTTAGCATTTTTCCAACCTAATCATCAAATTTGACGACTAAATTGCTTGATGACAAAAACAAAATTACTGGAGCCAAAAATTTTTGACTGCATCTCCCTTAATACCCCAACATTTCCTTTATACATAATCTCATCATTTGAATACTACAACCTAAAATACTAACAATTAAAAAACCAACTTAAAACCAACAAAACAACAAACAAAGAGGGAGAAATTAGGTAGTTTCAACCTTAATTTTCTTGAAGCCTTCTTTTCATCCCTTTTTTCTTTCTTTTATTTCAATCTTATTCACTTTACTTGTATCAAAGAAAACTTACACAAAAAGGAGTAGAGTTAAACTAAACTTTTGGTTATTCCAAAACGTGTCATAACTTTCTCCAAGCAAAAATGTGACAACTTTAAATTCTAAGACAAGATGCTATTTTATCATCTTCTTTCATTTATGCTTACTTTATTTGACTTTTCTCATTTTTTTGTTTAACTTTCATCATTTTTGCAGTTTTATCCCTCTTCCATATTCTAATTTTACAATTTCTAATTAAGCATATACTCTTCTTCATTTAATAATTTTTAATGTGACATTTTACTATTTACCTTAACTTTCATCAATTCTTATCATTTTTCTCACTTAACATTTAAATTGAGGAAAAATACATATTTACTTTTATTATACTCTAAACATGTTATAAAACTATTAAAGTGTAATTTAGGGTGTTACACTAATCTTATATGTGAATGTAGAGATTTGCTCAAGAAACCTTGGTGTGTTGACATTCACCATGTGTAACGTGGATGTAATAGGGTAGCAGATTTTCTGGCTAAAAACGCTCTAGGGAATACTAGCAAGAATATCATTCAATGGCAGCTTCCTCCTACAGCTCTTGATGATATTTTGAGACATGACATGACATGACTGGATACCAGTGGTTAAAGAAAAGTCATTTTTGAGTTGTTTCTAGTGTCTCCCCCTCTTGTTAAAAACGTATTTGGTGCAGCCTTTTTTACTTACGTGTTTTCAAAACCCTTGATTTTACATAAAGCCTTTTGGTATTCTCATATTGTCAAAAACTGTTTTCTATAACAAATTTCAACATCTAATACTGTTAAATCATGAAACAGTAATCTTTTCGGTTTAATGGATTAATTTTATTTTAAAGACTATTTTCAGTTAATGAAAAATCCATTTTTAAAAACTTTTTTAATTTAATAATCCATATCATTTAAAAACTTTTCTAATTTAGTGATTTATTTTTGTAGTTTACTTTGAGTTTGGTTCTTCCAATATTATTAGAAACACAATTCAAAAGAATCCATAAAAATATAATTTTGGCATCTGATATAAAGCTATTTTATTTTTTATGAGGCTTTAAATTTCTATTTACTTATTCGTCCTTGAGTCTGTTTAAGTAGTCAATGAAGCTATATGAGATTCCCAACTTTAGGAATATGATATTACAATTTTTTTAAAATTAGATTTTATTGATTCACACTAGATTTAACTTAGACTGAAAATGCTATCGATCGAATTGAAACATTGTCGATCAAAAATTCACGATTGATCATCCGATTCAATCCCATTTTTAAACTGTTAATAGGTTTTAAAAATAATTCTTATTATTTACGAAAAATAAAAATTCCAAGTTATTTTAGATTTGCTTTAAAGATGTTTTAAAAATGCTGTAAAATACTTTCTATACATAATCTTTATTTTTATCATTCCCATATATATGATTAATTCTGAAACACTGCTTTTACTTTTCTTAAAAACTAAATTGAAAAATAATATACGATTTCCTATTTTTATCGTAAAAATTTATTCGAAAAATAGTTACCAAACATGTTTTATGTTTCTTTTAAATTTATTTATTTATTTATTTATATGAGTGCTTGGACTCACGAAGTGCTCAAAGCATTTTTGAATGTGGAAAAAAACAGGGAAAAACCTAAACAAGGAGCAGAAACATTCTTAGGAATTTGAAAATAATGCCGAAATACCTTTCCAAGATGCTTTTGGAGCTGTTTGGAATATTGTTTGGTTTTGCAAAACTACAGTTACTAGTGGATACAGAATTTTTAAAGACTTAAATATGAAAATGAAATATCCTCTTAGATATATAAATAGAGTAACAAACATATTTTTAATTATTATGTTCACTGTTTTTATGATAATATTTTTTAAAATAATCACAAATAGAATTATTGAGTTTTTTGTCATTGTTCTAAATTTCAAAAGCTTCAAACCAATAGTTTTGATTTCACAAAATTTGGATTATAAGGATAAATGATGAGTACACATTATAATTTAGAAGGTATATATATGATGATTTGGAAGGTTACAAATCTTATGAGATAAAAATCAAATTAAATAATTATTAGAAACTTGTTAGTAAATTTTTTAAATGAAAGAAAATAAGTTGTTATGATTAAGGAATCATTTTTCTTAATTATACAATAACAATTTTAGGGACCATAAAACCTAATTTTCTCTCAACTTTTTCTATGTTAGCATTTTTTCTTTAAGAAATGAGAGATGATTTTTTGATTATTTTTTATTTGAAATCACTCATCTACATCTTTTTCCATTTTTTTTCTTTCTCAATGTTATTTATTCCATACACCGATTTATAGATGATTTATTTATTTATTTTTATGATCGAAGCCTGTCGGCTTTATCGTGTGTGATTATCGTTACTTTCGCGCTATTACGGTTGCTGTCATTTTATATTAATGGCGGTTATATCGTTTAACACAACGCTGATTGGCCATCATGACGCGACATTTATTTACATTTTATTCGTGATCAACAACGATATACGACGTAAAACACAAATCAAATCAACGATCACATGTCGCGTAATCCAAAGCTCATATATTATAAATATAATAAGTAATATCAAACACGGCGCTTAACTATCAAATCTGATAGCAGTGCTTTCTTAATCGCATTAATTATACTATTAACATAAACGTTCTTTTATCCTTTATGATTTTTAGCGATTTTGAATTATTTTTCTTTCATAAAATATATATATATATATATATATATATATATATATATATATATAGGATCATAAAATTAGTTTCTTAACTTTTTATAAGTAATATTGTCCTCCTTTAATGCACAAGATAGTAAAACAATTTCACTTGGAAGAAGAGGTATAATATAAATATTTAACGAAATCATTAAAAATAAATCACTATAAGCCCTTCATCCTTAATTGATCTTCAACTTTAACTAAAACCTCTAAGTGACATCCTTCTAATATTTATTAAAGTGATTGAAATCGGATAAAAGAATATACATATATTGTAAACAATATCATAAAGGAGATAGGGATGCCACTATTTTAATACAGAATTTTTGTTATAATATTTTTTATGAGGCAAAAACTTAACTTTAGAATATAATTTTTTGACATGCATGGGAAATCAAAAGGATGATTGTTTTTAGATTCACCATGATTCATAATATGGTCATAACAATGATTAACCTTAAACTATGGTGATAATAAAACAAGAATGAGTTTCTTTTGTCAAATGTTATATGTTTGTGGAGTTAGTAGTGATAGTCATGTTGAGAGAGGAGAGATATATATATATATATATATATATATATATATATATATATATATATATATATATATATATCTCATATCTTTAGAGATTATTTCATATTACTATTGAAGGTACAAAACCTTAGGACATCTTTTAGGAAATGAATGGGGCAGCCATAGTTAATAAGTAGCTCTAGAAGAATGTTTGCCAAACTTGTAATGAAGGTGCCTCTATTATGCTTGTGAGAAGGATGAAATTACTATGAAGTTTTATCTACTCGAGACTCACACCCTCCAATATTAAGAAGGCATAAAGAGGTTTATAACATTAAATGACTACATCTATGACAACTCAAAGCTATTCAATATGAAGAACAAAATATAGAATTCATAGGGGCCTACTAAACTTCGATTTGCAGCTACTCATCACATTAGTCTCAATTGCATAAATAAGAAATAATCTTAAGAAAAAATGAAAAGGGAAATATATATCTTGACATAATTCTTGGCTTTGATTTTTGGAAATCACTATTGCCTTTGCTTAAGGTTTCAACTCCTTGTTTATGTACTCATTTGGTTGATAGTGAAGAAAAGTTCTATTGGGTGCCACTTTGAAGTAATAAATAGAGGATTGAGACAATTGTTTGAAGTTTTAATGAAATAAATAAAAGTATAAAGAAATCTTTAAAACATTCATAAGACGCAGGAAAATTTAGCTTCAACAACTTTGTATATAAATATCTTTTTTTTTTTTTTTAACCCAAAATTCTTCTATGATGAATGAGAATGAAGCATGATGTGATATATATATATATATATATATATATATATATATATATATATATATATATATAGTATATATATATAGTATATATTTTTAGGAACAAAAGACATTTAAGGAGGCAAAATGATAGAGATGGGCATAGGTATAAGAAGAAATAAGGGATTTGCGGCTATGTACCTTGGCTTAAAAACATATCTGACTGTGAGCTCTTATAAAGCCTTAGTTTGGCCTGTTTTAATATTAACCACACCAATACGTGAACCACATTGTTACATGCCCTTATGAATGAATGCATCACTAGACAGTGGTTCCAAGATCCTTGATTTGGGGATAAAGCTTTATATACACCCTAACTATGAGGGCAAAAACCAATCACATTTAAAGCCTACATTGACGCTATACTTGGTTGTGAGCAAACATCATCCCTTAAATCCCTAATTCCTTTGTTTCATGTTTCAAGGTCATGATCACTCCTCTTCAAATCCTTGCCTGTCATTATGCATCCAGGGATGCAAATTAGGAGTCAAAACCTATGGAGTTGTCAATTACGTATTCCGGCCATGACAAGGAAAGAATGGCGATTTGTTGATGAGGGCGATGATTTTTAGAGTTTTCTCGAAAAGACCACCGCCTAGGGGCTAGGACGGTTGGTTGATGAAGTCTGTGGGTGCTTTTGAAACCCAGGTTAGCTTGTTGATCCATCAATTGCAATTATCGGAAATGGCTTCAGGGAAGCAATTTCCATTTCTCAGGGTTGGTCATGAATAAAGCAAGCAGCAGCATAAACCAACTGATCCGTTGGAGATGTGGTGGTGGTGGTAGTGGATGATGGAAAAATCAGCGATTATATATTCGCAGCCCAATTCGATGAAAACGAGAAGATTGATTTGATGTTGGAGACACTTGCACAATCCAACTTATGTCGGGATCCACATTCATTCCACAACTACCACTGTTGTTATGCTTTTTAGGTTGCCATGAAATCGAATCTTCCATTGACTCCCAAATCACATCATGAAGTTAATCTCATTTCGGTGCATTCAGATTTCAGACGATTACCAACTTTATGGTGGTGATTGCCAGCAAGGTTGAGCATTTGCTAGTTTTGTGACCAAATCATATATCATATAGGCTGCGGAATTGGGCCAACATAAGAACAGCAACATAATGGGTGAAGAAGAGCCAAGGGGCTAGCAAGTGTGCAGAACTGTCGACAACGCCAGCCAAAATATTAATATTGATTGATTGGAATGAACCATCATATGGTAATGGTAATGGCAAAAGAGGGGTGTTACTTAAAATTGTGGGGTTAGCGATGCCTGCCTTTGTTCTTGTTCTTCCGACACACATCATCTTAAGCCAATTTGCCCCGATTCCAATATTCAACATTCAACATTCAAAAACAACGTTATGGACTGGGGGGTCTTATGGGTTCGCACGGATAAGTGACAACATTACAGTGCCGACGTGGCAGCCTAGAGCAATCCCATTTGCGGCGCTGACCTGGCACCTAAATGAAGTTTCACACCCCACCCCACCCCACCCCCCACCCCTGATTTTGGCGGGAGGAGATTCCCTCCACCCCTCCAACGAAAAGATATTTTTTTTAACAGCTGGGCCCCACCCACGTCCACCTCATCCCTTCCTCAAATGACTCCACTCTTTCCTTCCATATATTTACCACCCACCCCTCTTAATTTAAATTCTCACGAAATCTGCGGTCACAATCCTGCCACGTCTATCCAACGCCACATCTGGACCGTCCCTGACTGGGGGGGACCGGTCAGTAGATTGGGCATCGATGAAATGATCTCCTACCGTTGGATCACGCACATGACAGTTCTTGACGGCTGGAGGATTCGCCCAACACGCGAGCGGCAGATCTGGCCAGCCTTTAAGACGATGCAGCCCTTCACTTCTTCTTCGTTCCCTGGCGAGGGTCACCGAAGCCCCGTGACCTACTCCCCCACTCCCTACTCCCTACGTTTCCCCTTTTTTTCCCGTTTCTCTGCCTTTATTTTTCGCCCTTCTTTCAAGCAGTTGATCACCCGCCGGTGATAGTTGGTTTCCGGCGGCTCCACATGTACCCTGCCGTCCCCAGAGATCGATTTTTTTGCCGGCGATTAGCTATATCCAACGAATCCGACTCCGAACCCTGCTGCACATCTTAATCGGGCTGCTGGCGAGTCGGAATGAAGCGTTGGGAGAAAGAAAGTTTATATGAGGAAATACACCACCAACAACAATTCTCATCTCAGTCTATTCCTAACCCTAACCCTAACTTGATCTTAATCCTAGTAAACAGATCCATGATCTTCCGAGGAAGGCTCAGTTTCGACGCACTAACGAGCCTCCGGGAACCTCTCTTTTTTCAGCCGTGGCCAATGATTCGTCGTCACTCAACCGAAAAGCGATCGGCGTGAACGATCGGAAGGAGTCATCACAGGGTAGATATGTCACCTTCAATCTCGGTGCGTATTCGAGAAGAGAGCTGTCGGAGCTGAAGAAGCGATTGTTGTCGGAGCTGGACCAGGTCAGAGACCTGAGGAATCGGATCGAATCAAGAGACTTCGAATCCAGATCTGCTTACATTTCTCCTCACCTTTCTGAAAGCCATGGTGGCCGTGAAGCCATTTCAACAGCTAGACCACCACCTCTTCAGATCAAGTACGCATTGGACTCCCCCGGCGCGGCTACCTCCAAGGAGAAGCGTACTCCTAAGGCGAACCAGTACTATCCGCCGTCCGAATTCTTGATCGGAAAGAATAAAACTGTATCACCGAAAAGTAAGAAGGCTTCGGGAAGCAAACGAAGCTTACCGGTTGTCTCGGGTAGAGATTCAAAGCGTCCGATGCCAGAGCCGGATCCGGAGCCATTAACGGACAAACTTGTGGCGAGTATGATGAGAAGGTGTGGTCAGATCTTGACGAAGCTGATGAAGCACAAGTTCGGGTGGGTGTTCAATAAGCCGGTGGATGCGGTTGATTAGGGCTTCACGATTATTATAAGATTGTGAAGCAGCCAATGGATCTGGGCGTTAAACTAAGCTTGAAAGAAAAGTATACTTGTCACCCCTGGATTTTGCTTCAGATGTGCGGCTAACTTTCAACAATGCAATGCTTTATAATCCCAAAGGCCAGGATGTGTATTATATGTCGGAACAGCTTCTCAGTCTCTTTGATGAGATGTTTAATCCCGCCTACAGGAAGTTTGAGAACGAGGTCGAAGAAGCACGGCATAGGCAGTGGTCTTCGGCTCCAGCTACAGCTCCATCTAGGATGGCCAAGAAATCTGATACGGTCAGAGCACAAGCTGCACGTTTGGATCCGTCACCAGCTCAGGTTCCGGTGCCAATGCCTGCACTTGTTCCTGCCCCAGCCCCAACTGTGAACCCGTTGGTGGTACCAAAACCTTCCGGAAAGTTGCCAAAGCCTAGGGCTAAGGACAAGGTCAAAAGGGCGATGAGCTTTGAGGAGAAGGCGAAATTGGGAATGAATCTTGAGAATGTACCGCCTGACAGGATGGAGCAACTGGTGAATATCATAAGGAAGAGAAATCCCCACATGGCTCAAGATGGGGATGATATTGAGCTTGATATTGAGGCTGTTGACATTGAGACATTGTGGGAGCTTGATAGGTTCGTGAGCAACTATAAGAAGATGGAGAGCAAGATTAGGAGGCAAGGACTTGTGAGCCAGGCTCCGGCTGCCGAACTCAACAAGGTAATGTCATTGCTACTTGAAGGAGCCACCATTTCTACTGCTTATTTTGTGCTCATTAATTGACTAATGCTGTACAAATGCAGTCACCTGTGATTGATAATCCTGAGGTGGTGGGGCAGAAGAACAAGAAAGGTGAAATAGGGGAGGAGGATGTTGATATTGGAGAGGAGATGCCGGTGAGTCACTTCCCACCTGTGCAGATCGACAAAGATGCTGCTTGTGCCAGCAGCAGTTCACGATAGTTCTAGTGGCTCTAGTTCTAGCAGTGATGACTCCTCATCCAGTGGTATGGGTTGTATCTTGTGATTAATCTCATCTCTTGTCTGTTGCAGGCATTGTTGTTTCTGTCTCCTTATAATTGGCTTGTTGCATGTTCAGATTCAGACAGTTCTTCAGGGAGTGATTCTGATGCCGATAGTGTTCATTCGCCCTGTGTAGAATCCAAGGAGTGTACTAGACCTAAAAAAGATTGATTAGTGACAAGCTTCAGCTCTCGGGAATGAGGGACTAGATGTATGATTGAGATCGAGAAGTTTCTTATAATCCTTACCCAGAGATAAGAGAAACTGCTAGTAGCTGGCAAGGTGATTTAGGGATACTCTTAAGTGTTTAACTGAATTGTGGCTTTGTGGCTTTGTTTGCTATGTTGGTTTTTTTTTTTTTTGGATGGTACAGAATGGATAAGAAACTGGAGTAATCTGGGGAGATATTGGTGGGGCTTCCATTTGTACCATATGTAAAGAGAGAATTGCCTCAATCCAGGAGGTGTTTTTAGAAACCAGGAGATGGACGAAGCAGATAGAAGATAGGGTAGGTTTTTAGTGTAGGCCAGATAGAAGTGAGAAGAGTATGAGTTGAGATATTTTTTTGTAGGGTATAACACCACCACATGATTTCGGAATGGTCAAGACGAATAGCAGAAAAATGTACAGAATGATCACAGAGCAAAAGAAACCTTTGCCTTTAGCAGTGAATGAGTATGTGGTTTTTTTTTTTGTTTTTTTTTTTGACATTTTCTGAAAGGAAGAAAACAGCAGCTATGGACCTTGTACTCCTCGCTGTTCCATCTTTTTCAGCTTTTCTTTATGCTTTTTAGCCTCCTTTTGATTGAATTAATGAATACCCAACAACTTACCTTTCATTATACACTTATGATTCTTGAGCCAAGTCACAGCCTTGATGTCCGTTTTGGCGCACAGTTTGAGAGATGGAGTCGGAATAATCCGACCGTATCTAAAGCCAAGGAGATTGAGCCAACAACTGTAGAGCTTCTTCACAGTTGTCATACTATATTTACTTGATAATAATAACCTGTGGGTCTGAATTGAGATTGTTCACAAGAGATAATGACATAATTAATTGGACTGACTTGAAACTGAGGAATATGAAAAGTAAGAGCGCCACCTACCCACCCAGTTCATCTATGCTTCAAATTTTCCTGTGGTTTTTCTTCAGAACTCGGCAACTACAATAAAGGGAGAAAGAGCAAACAGACTACACAATTTCCTTGGGAAGAGCTGTCGACCGTGAACTGAAAAATTAATGCCAACACTACATGAAGAGCAAAATGTAATAATTCAGGTTTTGGCCCCTCTAGACTTTCGCCACTGGTCCCTTGCACATCATTCAGAAAAAATGACAAGAGTCTCTCATAAATTCACAATTGCATATTTGATATTACTGTAGTAATGCTTTCTACTCCTAGATTCAAAATTTGAAACTACTACAAAATTATATGCTATAATATTTAGAGAAATCATGAGTGCAAAATCAACACAAACAACCGAGAACTTAGGTCTAGTTGTACTGCTGTGCAAACCTACCTAACTACAGGCATAACATCCCCTCTACCCCACCCCCTCTCAAGTATTAAAATTTTAAAATACTCATTTCTTTAGAGGTTGAGAGATCCAACCATGTGATGCCAAATGATTCAAGCACCAAAGATGAACAACCCACTACCATTAAAAGCTCATTTCCCCTCAATTGCAAGAAAAGCTTGTGGGCCATGTTAATAATGTTGCTTTATTTTAGGAAGCTTCACAAACAAGGCTCAAAGATAATGACAATTTGCTATTACTTAAGAAAATTAACCACCACTTCTGAAACAAAAAACATCAGTGCGGTCGATTCCATTCTTTTTCTAGAGTTTCAGTTCTGAAAGCACACATAAAGCCAAAATGTTTAGCGACCAAATATAGTGAATGGATATTGCACAACTAAGAAGGTCATTATCTTACAACAAGAAGCAATGCCTAATGAATGAAACAGAAATTCCTGAAACAAGGTGCTTTCGGCTAAGGATTAACCGGCTAAGGCAACTGGGACCACTTTATCAAACTTTCAGAGCATGATGAAAGTGAGAAGAAACAAGACATGTGTCCAGATGATTCCAAAATTTTAAAAGTTATACACGTAGATGAGGATAAAAAGAGACATTTGAACATCATCACTTTGTGATAATAACCTCAAGATTAAGATGCCATCTTCCACTTCTAGATAGAACTCAAGAACAACTAAGACAGAATGATACCTTAATTTTGGGTAGTATTTAAAGTCATTTTACTAACTCTTGTAATCAGAATGCATTGTATACTATATACAATTATGGCTGGTGAGTCATTCTTTGGCTGTGATTTTAAAGATCTCAGTTAGAGACTCAATGTGGTTGACATTGGTGAGCCAGCAAGAGGATCTCCCTAACAACAATTCTAAAATTTGGAAAGCATGAATAGTCAGTACATATAAGGCCAAATGTGTGATGTGATGTTATGTTTCAACTCTCCTATTAGAGGGCAAGTCAAGATCAAAGATGTGACCTTGAAATGTTTTAAGGAACCGAAAGGTGCCCAACTCAATGCTAAAGAACACATCTTTCCTCATGAACAAATGAAACCTGTGGGTCATTTCATCACATCTCTTTCATTGAGGAAGTTTCAAGGAAAACACTGACCAAATGGGTAGTTTGTATTTGAATAACTCTGGAAAAGCAGTTAGAAAAAGGTCACAAGTATATTCAAAGAAATATTGACCCAAAAAGGAACGAAAATAAATTGAAAGAAAATGAAGCAAGAAGTCCACTGCTTCACCGTAACTGCCTGAATACCCCATTTGTTTGCTGAAGCACACAAAAACTTTAAGAATCTTGCCAACAAAATCCAGGGAAAATGATCTGGGACATAGCTTTGGAATTGCAATTTCAATGAAAAGGGCCAAATCATTCTACAACTAGACACCTATAAAGCACCTGGTATAAAGATGAACCACCATAATTGCCCGAATACCATTTATCCATGTTCACATCTGTATACTTCTGAAGTATTTGTTTGCTGAAGCACACAAAAATATAAGAATCTTGTAAACAAAATCCAGGGAAATTTTCAAGGTAATGATCTGGGACAAAGCTTTTGACCCTCAATTTCAAGGACAAAGGCCGACTATGCCAATTAGAAAAAGCTACAAAGCAACTAATATCATCGGTAATCATGTATCATTCTCTGATTTATCTCCTTCCTTACTTGTACATTATTTTCGTTTCTTTTTTTACTTTATTTGTTTCCTTTACGCTGCCTTCCTTACGTATATAAATACAGACGATGTCAGATTTTACTAACTCATTCAATAAAAAAGAAAATATTTTTTCTTTCTTCATTTCATATGGTATCGCAGCCGTGGAAGGTTAGGGATTAGGTTTTGTCAGGTTCCTAAATTCCCGCAAAACCACCTAATGGTTGTGTCTCATTCCAACCACCCACCCTTTAACTAGTCGAACCTTTGTCATTGCTAGACTTCTTCATTGCTGGAAAAAATTCTCCAATGAACTTTTTCGACAACTGCTCTATATCCGATCGACGAACCCAATGGTAGGGTCACCTGGTCTTCACACCATCAAGAACCCCAACGACAACCAGTCCCTCACGAGCCTCCATGCACATGTCTTTCTATCTACGACAACCATCACGCGCTGGCTCGTGGGTGGCGCTTCACCGACTCTCCGGCGACCTCCTTCTTCCGCCCAGGTCATCGCCACCTACTGGCCACTCCTAGCCCTTTCGCTTCTCCATTCAGGCTCAACATGTGCCTTGTGCACTTTTCCTCTCTAGATCAAATTCTTCTGAACTCGAAGTCTTCTATAGATTCTACGATTCTCCTACTCCACAATGGTTGTTTTGCTTTTCTCGAGCCTCAAGACCCACCACAGCTCGTACTCCCGTCGTCATTGGTACCCATCTGAGCCCTTTGTTGATGTTTTCTTCTATGGTTTATAAATGCAGCTTATCCACACCTATGGGAGTTGTTCTTACACTCGACGAGAATAAGAGGTGCATCCGCATCACTCAGGCAACCAAATCTGCATTCATTTCGTATATTGCCTAGACCGGTAATGCCTCTGCTTGCCTTTCACATTCATCTGGACCCTAGATTCTTGATTCTGGAGCCTCTGATCATCTTTTCGGTAATAAGGACATTTTCGTTTTCCCTTTACCTCATTCTCCTCTTCACCCAATGGATCTCAAAACCATAGCTAAGGAATCCGCCTTCAAAGATGCCCTCTCCTTCCTTACCCCTTACTTTTATCCTATATGTTCTCGATTCTCCTTTAACTGAGATTTCCATCGCAAGTTGACTCGTGACCTAAATTGTTTGATTATCTTTCAATAACTATGTCACATCAGAGGACCTAGAGGTCGGAGGACAATTGGCATAAGACGGAGTCACATGGCATCTTTCTTCTCGTGTCGCCATCTTCCATCAAGCACTTCCAAGGATACTCTTCTTCTTATTCATAATCGCCTTGGTCATCAAACTACTCTGCTTCAAAATTTATCTTCGCTTTCTAGTTTATCTAATTGAAAAGTAGTCATGTCATTGGGAAGCATATCATGTCTCATATTCCCTAGGCGCTTGTAGATCAATGGACAAAATCTCATTTTGAGTCATTCCACATTGATGCTCGGGGGTCCTTCCGAATTGAGTCTCACCGGGTTCCTAAGATTTTGTCACTTTTATAGATGATTATTCTCACAGACTCGACTATTTTTAATTTAAAAACTCGAGTTCAGCTTATTCTCTATTTTCCGTGTTCCATGTCAAGTTCAAACTCAATTTAATACTTTAATTCGTATCCTACGAAGTGATAATGTCAAAGAATATCTTTCTAAACCACTCTCCTCCTTTATGTCCTCACAATGCTGATTCTTCATCGGCCCTTCATAGCTTACACTTCAACATAATGAGCTAGCTGAAATAAGAACCGTGCTACTTAAATAAAACCACTGCGACTTCTACTCCATCATAAGGTTCCACGCTGGGGGAATGCTACCTTAGCCGCTTGTTATTTGATTAATCGTATGCCATCATCTGTCTTACTGGATTGAATCCCTTATTCCATCATTTTTCCAAACCAACTTCTCTTCTGCCTTCCTCCTCGTGTCTTTGGTTGTGTCTGTTTTGTCCATATTCTTACTCTTAGATAAGACAAACTTTCAGACAAAGCCATAAAGTATGTCTTCCTCGATTATTCCCGACTTCAACGAGGTTATCGCTGCTACTCTCCTGATACACATCGATATTTTGTCTCTCCTGATGTCACTTTTTTTAAGAACTCTTCAATGTTCCCTACCACCCTCCCTCCCTATTCTGATGTCATATCTCTGCCCCTTCTCTATCCTGTCCTGGATACCACCCAGATCCTAAGCTACTCTACTCCGAATTCCATTGCATGTTTATACTGCCGCCCACATACTCGATTAATCGGCCTCCACGACCTCCACCTCCTAATGGCACCCTCTTCTCGAACGCCAATCTTGTCGTCTCCTGGTGATCTTCCCATCACATTCCTGGAAGCCGCACTGCCTCCAACTCACATCCCATTTATAATTTCTTGACTTATCACCGCTTATCTTCATAATATTCTGCTTTTATTTCCACATTGTCTTATGTTTCCCTTCCTAAAACTGTGCATGAGGCTCTCTCTCATTTGGGTTGGAAACAGACAATGGTTGAAGAAATGGATGTTCGTGATTCTACTAAAGATGACTGACCTAGTCACCTTACATGTCGCAAGTCTCCCGTTGGTTATCGTTGATTTATACTTACAGATCGGTCTGATGGCCGGTGGACCGTCTTAAGGCTCGTTTGGTTACCAAGGGGTATACTCAAATATATGGCTCCGACTACTATGACACATTTTCTCCTATTGCCAAGATGGCTACCGTTCGTCTTCTCTTATCTATGGCTGTTATGAGATCTTGGCTCCTATATCAGTTAGACATAAAGAATGCATTTCTCCATGGTGACTCACGAGGAGGTATATATGGAGCAACCACCGGCTTTGCTAAGCTTAGGAGTCTCAAGTTGGCATGCACGCCATTCCTTATATGGCCTAAAGCAATCCCCTCGAGCCTAGTTTGGTAGCTTTAACTCAGTAGTATAGGAGTTTGATATGACTCGGTGTACATCAGACCACTTTGTCTTCTATCATCATACATCCTCCAAACAGTGCATCTATCTAATTGTTTATATGAACGACATTGTTATAATGCATGCTGATCAAGATGTGGTATTCAAAAACTTAAACAAAGATTCTTCAACCACTTTCGCATCTGCAGCGCTTGCGAAACTCGCAAGATTCTTGATCAGATAGCCTGCCTAACTGGCGGTTAAGTCTCAGAGGAAATAAGGTCTCGATATATCGAGGAAACCGCATGCTAGGATCAAACCTCAGACACCCCTATGGATCCGGTCGTTGTTAAGACGAGACAGTAGGAGCTTCAACGAGATCCGGTGGAGATATCAAGACTAAACAGAACCGACCACTCTCACCATCACCCAACCGTATATTTCCTTTCCCGTAAGAGTTTTTAATTAATTTCAGTCACCCATGTGATACTATCGATGTCATGATTTGTATCCTCCGCTATATCAAAGGAATACCAAGTCAAGGGGTGTTATATGAAAACAGAGGTCACACTAAAATTGTTCGATATTGTGATGTGACTGGTAGGTTTGTCCGCTATTAAATCAGCCTCCATTTCAGATATTGTGTATTCACTGAGATAACTTTAATATCCTAGAAGAGTAAGAAATCCGGATGTATGGTCGCCAAAGATCAAGCCGAAGATCGAACAGACTCAAGAACTTCAGGAACTCATATGGTTCAAACAAATTTTCTTTGCGAGCTAAGATTCGTAAAGGATTAACAAACGAATGCTATCTATGATAACCAAGCAGCCTTACACATTGCCTCCAATCAAGCCTTTCATGAGAGAACCAAACATATCAGTTTCGACTATCACTTCATTCGAGAGGATTACCCATGATGCATGACTACTGGGCTTTATTAACTCGAGCACTAACCATTAGTAGACATTTTCACTAAGTCTCTCGAGGTCCAAGATTCAAGATATTTGTAATGTCATACAGCAATCATATTCAAATATTTTTGAAACAAATAACTATATGATATTCAGAGATATTCTTCCGATGATCTCCTTCCTTACCTATACATTATTTTTCCTTCCTTTTTGTTTCTTTATTTGCTCGGCTCCTGTCTTCCGATGTGATATAAATAGGTGGACTCACGTTGTATTTTACTCACTCATTCAATAAAGAAAGTATTCTTTTTCTCATTTTACGTAGGCAAGATGAATCCACCTCCCAACTATTAAACAAATGGGACACCAAAGTTTGCAAGAAACAGTAAAACTAGGTTTGATTGAGATGAAGATTAAAATAAGATGGTATACTTATCACAAAAAAAAAGAAGAAGATTAAAACAGATGAGATATGCCAAGCTTTGACGATATAAATGATAAAGGTTAACAACATTCAGTCCTTGAGACTGACAGCAAGCTTACAATGGTGCATTCAGCTTCAAATAAAACAAAAAACCAGGGCTCAACCAGGCAACATTCTAATTTCATCATATGATGCAAGACAAGGATGGAAAAAATGGATTGATTGACAAAAATTTGGAAATTGAAAGATGTGAGTAGGTTAATCATCAGCCCCAGGTATCTTTCATTACAATAGATGTGGCAATGGAATGTTTTATCTAACAAGACACCCAAAAAGAAACATCTACAACAAGAAGTTCTAATCAGGTAACCTTAATATGCTCCACATCGTTGGGCCAGATTTCTGACTCGACCCATGTGTTTGCAGACACTCCTTATTTGTCCCTTTTCTAAAACCAAAAGAAACTCCACCCACAACCTATGGTTAGAACTTTTGGGATTGTAAAGAATGACTGACAATGTCTCCAAAGTGCTTAATAACCATCTGTTGGTCTCATTAATAGAAGAGGATTGATAAGAAACTTCAGGAAGTCATTATTTGTTTTTCTGTTTTTCCATTAAAAAAACCTTCAGAAAGTTATTATTTGTTTTTCAGTTTACCCATCAAAAAAAGAAAAAAAGAAAAAAAAGAGCTTCAGGAAGTTATTCAGTCTTCATCCTCAGCCTACCACTGCTAGGTTGTGCCTCCTAACTCAAAGTAACGGAAGTTTCACCTCATCCAAATGAAGATTCAAACTTTATTTTCAAGCCAGATTTAAACTTTATTCACAAGCTACAATTCATGATCTATACACTAATTTCCTATTCACATGACATGATGGAACCAAGTAAAATGTATGGCTAATATACTATATTTAAACAGACAAATGCACCAAGATATTCAAACATGCTCTGAAGTTATTGGTTGTCCCTTAATCAACAAGGTCAAATGAAGGAATGGAAGAAAAATGTGGCTGCCATATTGACTGAAATTTACTATTGATCCTGTTTGATCTATTTATAGGGGAATCAAACCACCAAAATAGTCTAAAGGTTACTCCTCTTAATCCCCCATACTATCCTTCCTCCGATTCTTTTGAAATTCACTTACAAGTAAATCCTTCTTAAACCTGTGAGTAAAGCATTCTGGAAAGACAATAGAAACATATTTCCTCACTATCTGGTGTATACTTGGACTCATGTATTGATCTCATACTCGTTAGTATGACAATCTACAGAGGGATATAGTTTAGATTTAACAGAAGTGGGAATAATGAGGTTTGAGAGTTGAAAATCGTCTCCATTGCGGAATTCTGAGGAAGATAGATTTTGAGAAACATATTTATAGAGTCAAGAAAGAAGATTAGCAAGATACAATAAAAAGTCGAAAAACAATAGATCATACCACTCCACACACATGTTCGTTGACAATCTAAGTATCATTAGAAGGCTTGTGGTTCTAGTTAACTCAAAGTGAGAAGATATTGTGAGGATTACCAGCAACCTGAACTAGTAAATAGAAATGTATTTTTCCCCATTCATAGCTTGCACAAAATAATCAATGAAAACTAAAAGACCAGACCAATAGAAATTAGTTTATCTGCAATTTTTACAAGTCTCATTGCACATGAACCATTAATTAGCACAAAGCAAGCCTCATTTTTAATTTGAGTTGCAGCTAGAGAGTACTAAACTAGTTCCTCTAAAACATAACAAACCAATACTGAAAACTAACTTAGAAAAAGAAATTTTCCAACTCAATGTTTCCTTTGGGGTGATTTTTATAATGAACGAATATGGCAGCACAATAATTGAATTTTGGGTTTAGGATTGCTAAGAAAGGTTTAAAAGTGACTAGACATGGTCAGAATAAAAATCTATGAAGAAATTTAACAGTAAATTCCAGTTTATTAAGGGCTAAGATATGATATAACTTATAAGTAACAAACAGAAATCACATTGAAGGTTTCCCTAGGATTCACACCAGCTACAAAAGTTTTGAAGCTCCGAATTCTCATTCAAAGGATATTGAGATTTTCAGCCCTAATTTAGACTATGCAAAGGATATAAATCTTTTCTTATCTCACTCTTAATTTCAGTACAATCCTTTGATAGTAATACCATGTTAATCCCAGCAACAACTTGGCTTTCATTCTACTTTAAACATGAAAAGCATTTAGAAGAGAATTTAAATGCATCTAAATTACGAGAAACCTACACATCATATAAGAGTTTTGAATCTTGGCATCAGTCTTTTAAGTCTTCAATTATACACTCATTAGGTGTCACCATCACACCCCAAAGGCTATCATTTCATATGAAGCAGTAGAGTTTAATATGCCATTGATTATCCCATTATCCTTCTTTGTTAACAACCAATTTTCCTAAAAGTTCAAGCTTGTAGGATTTGGGTTCAACATAAGTAATATCACGCTCTTAACACTCTCCTCACGTATGCTCCACAGTATAAGAACAAACTCACGGCCTCCCGCTAAACCAAGCCTCGACATTACGTTAAACAACTCAATTCCTAAAGATCAAGCTTTTATCTGAAGTTCACATGCAGATCATGTTTAACACTCTCCATGTGGCTACATGGTTAGAAGATTAAGCCCATGGCGTTCTGAGAGTATGTCCAGGAAAAATTAATCAAAATACCACTAAGTTATAGCTAGTTTTTAGAATGTATTGGCACATTAACTAAAATATTTACTACCACCTCTTTTATTCTATAAGAATCCAAACCTTTCGTGGGAACAATCTGCTGGTTTGAGACTAGCCTCGTCCAGTGGAAGTTCTCTCTCTTATATGTTGGGTTTCACAACTTTCAGCTTTATTCTACTCCAGTCACAACAATAACCAGCAAATATCATGGTGATTTTGGATCATTTTCCAATTGAAAAACTAGATGCCCTCATCAGGCCCAGCACAACACAAATAATCCAACCTTCTAGGATTTAGATTCACAGGAATTCCACCAAATTGCAGTATAAAGGACCTACAAAAGTTGCAAAGATCATGATTTTGTTGAACTAAGTGGAGAAAATATCTTTCACCCATGTTCCAGAATGCCCATATTAATTCAAGTTTTCTTTATTTGGGTGTAGCACTGTGTCTAGTTTCTTGAAGGGAGAAGATTGAATACCCCTATGACCAAAAAAAAACCTATTAAAAAATATATATAAAAGGCAGAGCATCCACCCTAGTTCATCATAACAGATCCAGCACTGAACCACACCAAAGCTGATTAAAAACCACACACAGATAATCTAGAAATCATACCTAAGGTTCCTATATAGCCCAATCTTCATCAACATGTGCCAATCACCTGCAATCAAAAGAAAATGGAATAAATATTTTTCAATCCCTGCCGAATGCCCAAGCCACCGGAAAGCTTCATCAATCTAAACATAAGTCTAAAAGGAAAGTGACCATTGACTTAAGCTTGGAAGAGATAGACAGACAGATAAGGACTGGACAGATCTGCCAGCATATCAGTTTCAGCAAGTAATAATCCTGTGAATCTTAGAAGTCTGAAGGTTGGTTGAAGGAGTTTATGGTCCAAAATCCTGCTCAGAGCCTCAGACCCAAAAAGATTTTGTACTGTGCTCTTCAAAACTATTTTCTCTTTTAAAATTATAAAAAACAAACTATTAAAAAGAAGTAACAAGTAACAAGTAACAAGTAACAACCCCTTAAATTTAATAAATAAAATGAACTGAAAATCATTTGGCTTTCATATGGAATAATGATTTTAAAAAAAAAATTATAAATAAGGAAAAACAAAAGGGATAACTGGAAATAGATCCAAGGATAGTTCCTAATAGAAATGAACACAAATCATCAGTCCCAGATACAAATGAAAGCAAGGCGACCAAACTTGAAAGGGGAATGGCTGAAGCCTGTCTTGGAAAACAAGCCGGGTATGTCATTTATGAACTTGTGTTGTGATTTGTGAATTTTCCATTTTCTTCGAATCTACATTAGATTTTTTTTCTTTTCTTTCTTGGGTGGTGGGTTATGAAGAGTGAATGAAATCTACTTTCAACGGGTCAAAAAGACACGGCTGGCCGAATGATGAGGCGATACATGGCGTACCAACCCATCTGCTACCATGTCAAAAATAGGTGAGGAAACGATGTCGTTTTATTTCTTTTCAGTTTTCATAATTGTTTTGTTTCCAACAAACACGAGGTGGCCATGGGCGAGGAGTTGGTTGTTGGCTGTTGCCGCGTGAACCCACAAACGAGGTTTCGAGGAAAATCAATCTTATAATTATTGAAGTAATATATTTTAATGTTCAAATAATTATGAAAGATTTGTCTTGTTATAAAAAATGAGAAAGTTTTAATTTCTCAAATTTGAAGATTACTGAGATTGAATTAATAGATGATATCAAATTATTAGTTGTAAGAATATATCTAGAGGAGTGCATTCTCATTTTCAATTGAAAAAAATTTAAATTTGTTCGCTATTTCTTTCATTCCAAAGAACTTGAAATGCGAATTTTTATCCCTATTATTCAAAATTCGAAAAATTACATCAGAAATTTCAGCTTCTACAATGAAACAGCTTGAGGCGTAGCACAAATAGTAAAAAGTAATGAGTGTACCAGAGATTCCAACCTTCAAACTCAAATTATTATAAGAACAAAATATTACAATAATGTAATACACAAAGTGAAAAGATGTTAAAAAAAAAAAAAAAACAAATTACTTAGTGGATGAGAAAATTTAAAGCTCCAGCTAAATATGGGATAATTCAAGTCTTATAATTTTATTTCTTTGTGTGCCATAATTATTGGGCAAACAACTAGTTCCATCACAGTTCACAATGAGGAATAGAAGAAAAAGAGAAGCAAAGGGTTCCATTTACAGAACGCATTAAGAAGGCAGAGCTGCAACACCATATGATTGCTGCACTTGTGTTCACAAACACCCTGTACATAGAGGAATCCATAACACATTACAGGAATCTTATCAGAATGTGATAAGTTTATTGCTGTTTTGTTTATTTCACATTAAGCATTTTGATATCAAGCGACAACTGTTGGATTCATGTGGGTGGGTGGTGCTCCCCTTGAGTGTTCGCCAATGCAGGGGTTAGCAGCGCTGGTCCCGTTTGCAGATTCACTAGCCGAGTCACCGGTCCCGAACCTAATGCCAGACGCACCACAACCACCACAGCCACCACTCTTAATTCTATTGCCACAGCCACCACTGCCACCACAGCCACCACAGCCACCACAGCCACCACTCTTAATCCTATTGCCACAGCCGCCACAGCCGCCACAGCCGCCACAACCACCACTCTTCACCATTTTTCCACACCCACTGCCGCCTCCACAACCACTGCCACATCCTCCACCACAACCACTGCCACATCCTCCACTCTGTGACCTTCCTTTCTCTGGCAGAACTGCATTTCCTTCCGCCACCTCCATCTTCATTGCCACTTCCGTTCCCAGGGTAGTGCTAAGGTTGGGTTTTTCATCTTCAATGCACCCAGTTAAGTTTTCCATCTCTTTCAAACTATCCTCATTGAAAGTGAAGCCACCGTATCCTTCTTTCCTCAAAATATCAGAAAGTATGAAGACCAATATGATCCCAGGCAGCACCAACCACTCTTCATTCACCTTTTCATTTTAAAATAAACGGAGAAAATTAATTAAAATGTTTAGAACTTTTCTTTTGTAAGAATGGATCAGAAAGGAAGTCTACCTTGAGGAAATCCAGATTTCAGGTCAAGCAATGCCACCCCTCGTCCATAAGGAACTTCTAGAGAATTAACTGCAGTTAGAAGCCATGGTCACTTTTCTGCCTCTCACAGTGCTTGGGTTCAAATTCAGCTTTCTACCAGCATAAATTTTCACCTGTGCCATTGACTGATGAAAATAAATCTTAAGTAGTCTATTACGGCAAACAATGAAGGATCTTAGATATGACATCCCATATTTATGTCCGAGGCAAGCAAGCACCTTACTGCCAATCACATGGCATGAAATCTACTGCCTGACAGAAGCTTTAGTACCTATATGCAACGTTCATGCTAAAAAATGCATATTTAAAAAGAGAACTCAGCAAAGAAAAAATAGAAGTGGAAAGCTCTATTGTCCTGAAACTAGGGTTCATCCTCTGATGACCTACAGATAGCATCAAAACCTGTGCAAATGCAATAAACAAAAACCCAGCATAATATTTATACACTAGTTTCTTCAGGACACCACAATGTTGAGCTTGTGGCTTAACTGCTGATCCCACCCCTCCACAGATGGAGAGAACAGTTTGCAGCCAGCATGAACTTCACCTGAGTTTTTCATCTCTAAGATAAACTGAAAGCAACACTTGAAATGTTATACATCTTATTGATAATTTTCAAAAAGAACCTTTGAGATGTTCTAGCATTATGTGCGGGCATCGTATAAATCACAGAGCATTTTAGAAAATGTAATGAGCCTCTAAGGGGACATAATTATGAAGTAATGAAACCAGAATATACATGCTTACCATAAGACACCCCCACGAGCTCAAAGAGGTGGCCATCCTTCCCAGATTTCTTCTCAAGCTCAAGGCACCATTTATTGTCCATCAGCGACCACCCATTGCCTGCAAATTCTGCAAGAGTAATTGTTTCAAGAGATTTAGTGACACCAATGACCTCTCTCCTTGAAACAGAGGTGTCCTTGCAGTTGCATTTTTTGAATCCCTGAATCATAAGACAAGCAAATAATCAGCATAATTGATGGATTCTGAAGTATGCATAAGAGATGTAACATACTATTCTGAAATCTGAAGTATGCATGAGAGATGCACAATGTTCTCTAAAAGCTAGCTATGTGAGAACTCTCAAATTAAGAATGCCAAAGTTTCATAGTCTAGACATCATACTCTGTGAGGTCCATGCACATTTTCTTAGTGGCATCCATCTCCTAGCCCAAATATCCCACTTGACGATATTTGTTAACAATTCAGGATTGTTAAGGCTAATCATTGGCGATATAAAGAGTAGGGAAAAGCTATGCTAAGGTATACATGGACCTCCAGATAGAATTCACCGATGCATTCTAATATTCCAATTGGCTCATTATATGACCATCATGCTTGAACACCGCGACCTTGCTCAAGTTAAATAACAATGTTGTTGGAGTATAGTATACACCGTGGCCCAAATCTAATATAGCACACTTTTAAGAAAATTGCCCACACAACATACTAAAGCCTTGTTAGCTAAAGCACTTGTTTTCGCTTCTCCACATTCACCAACAAAGAATCATGGGATGAGGAGGAAGGAGTCAATATACATTATGAGTCCAAATCCTAACAGCTCAATCTTTTAGGAAAGTTGGTTATTAAAAATTATCAATAAAAGTTGCATTATAACAGCTGAAATTAAACATTGGAGATTTAACATTCATAATTATGCCTCTTGCAAGCACATGCCTAACAGTGTCTGCAGTCATGGTTATCTGGGACCCAATGATAAGTAAAATTTATCCTCAACATGTATACATGCTTGAATCCTGTTTGATTAGCTTAGTATTATGCAATGTGTGTGTGCATAGGCATGCCCAACAGTCATAAATTTCAACAGACCATTGCAAACACATGGGAGGTAGGAGTTATAGTTCACTCCCTAGCATAGAAACTAACATAATAATACCTCATTTGAGGCTTATGACCACTTCCAGCTTCATCGATAACACGTGTCCATCTCTTAGCATGTTGACCTCTGAGGGAAGTGGAAAACACGAACTTCTTAAGAATGGCCGAGAACAAACAGTTTGAAAGATACGTGAAAAGGCGCATGAACAAGAAAGGAGTATAGCACTTTAAACACATTGGCTTAGAGCTCACGTTTCCAGAACTAGGCACCAACTCAAACCATTTTTCTAGAGAGAGCCTAGACATTGGGTTAAGGAACTCTTGCAGTGAGAGAGAAGTGGAACCCATCTTTTTAGATGTCCATGATATGGGCAAGTTAAAGTTGGAAGGTGAATGAGATATGAGTTGAAACAACAGCTCTCCTGTAGGTTCACACTGGAAAGAAGCAACCTGCTTTTCCCCAGACTCAGAAAAAATGGTCATTCTTCGCTTAGCATTGAAGAATGTGTCTGGCTGTGTTTTACTGAATGAAACAAAGAGACTTCCTTTATGTCCCACAGGTAAGTTTTTGACTCCAACAATCTCCAGAAGGACCTGGAAAAAAGGGATGAAACAGAAAAAACTTAGAAAATTGTACGAGACGTTGATTTGTTATCTGTCATGATAAGTGAGGTTAGAACCAATAAGCTCTCCATACTTGACTCCCAAAATGAACTCAATCTTGAGTCCTCAAAGCATACTTGAAATTTCAATTGTTATAGCTTAATTTGATTTTAGAATATTGAATTTTCTATTTGTAAGTTATTAGGACCCTTTCGTGCATAGTATTGGAAAATGCATGACCAGATATTTCTTTAGAACAGGATTCATTTTAAGAAAAGGACACCATTCCCCTGATGAGAACTTAATGCAGGAAACTTTTAAAATCTGATGGCATGATGATAATCACCATGGCCAATAACATGTAGCTTCTGGAGACCAGGTTTTAGCTCAAATTACTGTCCTAAATATTGTTACAGCTTTGAAAAAACATGGGTAAGAAAGCATTTCATGGGAAGGGGGACGGAAGAAGGGAAAGGGGAAGAAGAAACCTGAAGAATAAAACAATGTAAAATCAATGTAAGGAAAGACATAAGAAGGTTATAGAAACTACTCTCAACAACTTCACCTCAGGAAGCTGGATTATTTTCTGACAATCATATGGTGCAATCCACTGGTCATCATATTGGGTGAGTAAGGTGTGGTTGTGAGAGGAGAGGGTGCAGTGCCTCTATACATTGCCCCTGCCCTCCAGTACCGTGAACCAAATGTCTCCTCCCACTGCTTGGTGGTTTCTGAAAATCCAGCATCTAGCTTTTTCCCCTTTGTTCTGTCTGAATCTGTATCATCATGCTCTAATACCTTGCCAATTAATTTACACAGGTCTTTGCAATAAGAAACAGGATGCAGCTGATGGGAGTGCCAGATAAGGTCAATGTCGTAAGTCGGAACACAGAAACATCTTATGGATCTCTCCCTGTTTCTCTTGATTAGATATAGAAAACCCTTGTATCTGGCTACAGCTGCTTCAAGAAAGACTTGATTATTCATATGGCTTCTGGAAACCTGCAAGGAATATGCATAAGAAGATAAACCATGAAATAAAATTTGAAAATCGAGTAATAGATCCAAGAGGCGGCAAGATGTTATAAACATATGGCCAAATGAAAGGACACCAAGTATATCTATAAGAATGGATTATTTACCTGGAAAATGATAATGGTTAACTAGGATTAGAGTTTATTGATCTCAGGTACGAAAGGTAATTGATGAAATTAACAAAATATTAGGTCTTCAAATTGAAATAGTAATGTTTTCTGTGTCTATTGATTTATTAAGAATGCTTAAGAGGTCTTGGTGTTAAGCATGACAGTAGCATAATTTCCAGCTACAACAGATTTATATCAAGGGTTTAAGCCTAATGTTAAAAGTAGTACATCATCACAGGTCAACTTTGGCATAAATGTTCTGGCTACATATAAGAAGCTGATTTTCTATTAAAGAAAAGCATGATGGACGAATAACTTTAGACAATCATGACATCAGGAAGGAAACAGCAAGAATGTCCTCTTCATATACCTGGTAACAGAAAGGGCTCTGCCTTTTTACAGCTGAAACCAAATTGTACTGGGTATGCTTTTCACATCCAGAAACTTCTTCAGATGTATCGTTTGAAAAATCTCTAGTCAAGTCCAAGAGGTAGGGCTCATTGGGGTACAGAGTCTTCCATATTTCTTCAGTTTCACTTGTTGAAGTCCCTTGAACAGAAGACACAACATTGTAGTTGTCAAGAATCCTACCATAAAGTTCCTCACAGTCCGTTTTGTACCTCACCTGAATAACAAAAAATAGATTAGAAAATTACACTCTAGCAAGAAAAACAAAAATAAAAAATCACATTAATAAATAATCTATGTATTAGTCCAAAAACCTACTGGATTAAGTCTGTGACAATGCCAACCATTCACATAATCCAGAGAATCAACTAGTCCTTTAGAAATCTGAGACTGAATGTTTTTGCAAGTTAAGGAAGCCAGCAAGCATTGTACCTGAAATCAGCATTGTTACATGGAAAGAGCACAAATATAATATATGCATATGCAACAATCAAAATGAAAAAACTATACAAAGAAAAGCAGATGTCAGTGACCAGGAAATTCCTGGGTTTTGGAATAATAAAACAAAGCTGTTAGATCGAAAGATGCCTATTTTTTAAAACAGGCTGAACAACCAAAAATCTTGAATACAAATGCTGAGATGCAAAGATTAAATTATTTGATTACTTAACAACCTTGAAAAACAACCAGATTAGAAAGTCATTTACACATCAAAATTTCTTCCTTATACAATTTGAGTCATGCATTCATTCCATGCAGAGTTCTACAATAACACCAAAGAGATATATTTCTTCTTGCCTCAAATACATGGCTACTGCTAACATGATAATAATTAGTGGATCATCAGAAAGCAAATGACAAGAGATCTCAACTAAAAGTCTTAACTCTTGATATCAATTAACTTAAATATCAAGATTTTAAATGTATTCTCTTTCTCCATATCATGAATGCACACTTCCACCTACTCTTTACAAACAAATACCATGATAGTATACCAATTAACAAGAACTAAGCACAAAAACTAGGCTCATGCTACAAAACAAAGAAAATCACAGAATTAAATTTTAAGCAGAACACACTAATTAGATTTATCAAACAATACGACCAAACTACAATTCAGATAGTTGAAAACAATTAATCCTTAGAATGCCTACCTGTAGATGGCTTTTTGTAAAGTAGGATCATCATAGAGACATCTGTGCTTCTCAACAACTGCAAGGAACTGAAGCTGCTTTCTCGCAAAAGCCACAAGATCTTCTACTTATCAAATCTTTGGGCTTCAAACCACCTTAAACTCTTGTTCTTCCATCTCTCAACTTCGTCAACTGCAATAAAGGATTAATGGCTGATCCACAAATTCCCCAAAGTTTAACAAAAAGTTGTTCTTATATGAAATACTCACTAATCTTTCAAACTGTCAGCAATTTTATCGAAGAGTTATCAATCAAGTGAAAAGAAACAACTAATGAAGAGAAAAATAAGAATGACGAAGCTTCGAACTCAAGCTGAAGAATTATAGGACGTAATGACAGTCAATCTAAAAACTAACAAATTTTAATATCGCTGTATCGGATATAAAAACAATCACATGAAAGACAAGAAAAAGATTATAGGATTATGGGTGAAAGAAAAAGGTGAGAACTAGAAAGTCGCCTCTTTTTTGAGAAGCAACAAATTCGATAGCAAATGTGGACAATTTTAATTGGACAGATTTTAATAAAAATTAGTAGAATATGCGAAAAAAAGGTACCGAAATAGCAAGATTTCTATGCTGATCGATACTCCGGAAAACAGGAGCGACGGTCGGAAAAGGCTCCTCCTCTTACCACGGTTTGTTATTTATTTCTTTCCCTGCCGTTGCCTCTGCTCCTCTCTGCTTAATCTCTTATGTAGGAAATGGGACAGAGTTATTTCGGATAAGTATTTTAGATGACGGAAATGCCCTTCATCTGCTCCTCTAACTAATTAATATTAAGATCCAAATACGTCTAAAGTTTCAGGATTATATTATTTGCGCACATAAATATGCACAAAAACATTGAATACACGGCTTAAAAATGAAGTTAATGATGGTCAAATATTGCTTCACTCTTTCCTAGTAATTACTGTGTTTTGAATTTTTTTTTAGAAATGTCAAGGAATATGAAGGCGGCAAAGCGCCAGAAATTTCCAAGGTTGTATTGAGAAGTTATCTGAAACTTCTTAGATAAGATTGATTTTTGGTGTAACTTACTTTTCAGACTTCACTATTGTGCATGGTTTAATTTCATCCGGCCCTTCCACTCCTACCAAAGGCTGGAGTTTTGTGGATATTTTAGGCCGTCAAGAAAAGATAGATAAAAAGGACAATCATACATACAAACAATTATTACTGACAGTTTTAGACGACTATGCAGTAATTAGCTCAGCGGTTCTTCAGCATCTTCCCTGGTGCCTTGGGTGTAGTACATATAAACCATTTCTAGTACAAGACATAACAGGTGCAGTACAACCATTCGGCTTGGCTAGTACGAAACCACCCAAATGTTCCAAATCCAATTTAGCTAACATCTATGCAAGGTTTCAAGCATAATAAGCTGCATAACCATGACATAGGAGTCCCAAGAACACCCAACACATCTAACCAACCACACCATAAGGAATGAATCTATACCTCCCCATCAGGGGAATCGACTAAAAAAGTTTTTCAACAATAAATACGATGTCAAAGTACAAAATCTCCAAAAGGGTCTCCTCTGTAACACCGGAATGATATGAATATTATTTGAAGAACATCAATTTAAGAATCAAAATGTGTGTTGCCCCTTCCTAAACATACTTGTATGAAAGCAACAAAAATGAATCACTATCCGCTGGTTCTTGAGTCCGGTTGTAAAGCTCTACCTCTGAAACTAGATACAAAACTGCCAACCTCTTACTTTTTGGCCTCCTCATACTCTGCTTCAGGGGCTTGGTCACTACCAGTACTGCCCTCAGCCGACCCTCCACCAGAAGAACCTCCTGACATATGTTCTCCAATCTTTGAAACTGCCTTATTAGCAGCATCAAGCTTTGCCTTGATCTCATCTACATTCTCCTTCTGCATGGCTTCTCTCAAATCAGCCACAGCAGTCTCAATCTGTGTAGCAACCTCAGCTGGAATCTTTTCTCTGTACTCACCCAAGCTCTTCTCAATACTGTATATGGTTGTGTCTGCACTATTTCTAATGTCGATCAATGCTTTCCTCTCCTGATCTCTATGAGCATGCAACTCTGCTTCCTTAACCATCTTTTCGATCTCATCATCTGAGAGCCCTCCAGATGACCGAATAGTTATCTGCTGCTCCCACAGGTTGCCTTGTCCTTGGCAGACACAGTAACAACCCATTGAACAATATCAAATGTCACTTCACTTGTGGCATGCCCCTAGAAGCAGGTGGGATACCAACCAGCTCGAACTCACCCAATAGCTTATTGTCAGATGCCATTTCACGCTCACCCTGGAGAACTCGTACTCCAACCTGAGTCTGGTTGTCAGCTGCTGTAGAGAAGACCTGAGACCATGATTACACTTCCATCAATACCCAAATAAGTAAATACATATCAGCACAAGAAAGCAAGAAAACAGCACCCCGCAATTCTCAGGCACACTCAACACTTTTTAACTCCTAAGCATGGCAGGCCAATAAACACCATCGCTTCATTGATTGGCACAAACCCTAGGTCATGACCATCCCCTAGCATATCAGCTAATAATCCAAAAGCCTGACATAATTAAGGTCACTATTTAGTAAAGAATTATATCACTATTTAGTAACAAAATTCCTTAGGAAGGAGGCATATAGAGGAAGGTATGGGATGTGATGGTTGAGTCTGCACTCCAGGACTTAAATGCTACTAAAAATTTTAATCCTTCAGAATGCCAGGCCATTAAGTAATTGTTATAATACATATACTTCTATACAACAGCTTATAATGATAATTATTCAATTGAATGACATTAGAATATTAATTCTTTACTTCTAGAGTGATGTATATCTTCAGGTCAACTCTGAAAATATTGCAAATCTATCTCAGCACGTAGAAAACGTATGCAATGAGGCCAATATCAAATGAATATCTGGGTCTGTTTGGTTACAGTTTTCAAAAACTGTTTTTTTTTTTGTTCTGAAAAACAAAAACACTTTAGTTCCCATTTCTCTTTTTTTCTTTTGGAAGAAAAACATTAAATAACACATAAAACACTAAATTCAAATAACAAGGAGTAAATTCAGATAACATCAAAATAGTGTTATCTATGTTTTCAAAAACTATTCTGAATAATAGTTTTCAAAAACAAGAACCAAACAAGCCCCTAGCTTTTCAGACCAGTTAAAAGCCAATTCAGAATTTACATTTCAGACAGAAAACTGACCTGTGACTTCTTTGTAGGAATAGTAGTATTTCTGTTGATCAGCCGGGTAAAAATACCACCAAGAGTCTCAATACCAAGTGAAAGTGGAGTTACATCCAACAAAAGCAACTCCTTAACATCCCCACGAAGGATACCACCTTGAATGGCTGCTCCCATTGCAACAGCCTCATCGGGGTTAACACCCTTGCTAGGGCTCTTGCCAAAGATCTCTGCTACCACCTCTTGTACCTTAGGAACACGGGTCATCCCTCCAACAAGAAGAACTTCATCAACCTCCTTGACTGATATACCTGCATCCTTCAGACAACTCTTGCATGGATTTCTTGTTCTCTCAATCAATTTGTCCACCAAAGCCTCAAACTTTGATCTAGTTAGGGTGATATTTAAATGTTTTGCACCAGAAGCATCAGCAGTTATGAATGGAAGGTTGATATCAGTCTGTGATGTAGATGAGAGTTCTATTTTTGCCTTTTCAGCGGCTTCCCTGAGCCTCTGCAGAGCAAGCCTGTCATTTGTTAGATCAATTCCATCAGTTCTTTTGAACTCACTAACCAAGAACTCCAACAGAGCATTGTCAAAGTCTTCCCCTCCCAAAAAGGTGTCTCCATTTGTTGCTTTCACCTGACAAAGAGACAGTGAATCATTTGAATTGCCCAAAGAAAAAAGAGTAATATCACATTGACAAGCGACATATCCCTACCTCAAACACGCCATTAGATATTTCCAAAATAGATACATCAAAAGTTCCACCTCCAAGATCAAAAACAGCGATGACACCTTCCTTGTTATTTAACCCATAGGAAAGGGCAGCAGCAGTTGGCTCATTAATAATCCGTTGCACATCCAAACCTGCTATCCTCCCAGCATCCTTAGTAGCCTGTCTTTGGGCATCATTAAAGTAAGCTGGAACTGTAATAACAGCTTTAGACACGGTTTTCCCAAGGTAAGCCTCTGCAGTTTCTTTCATCTTAGTAAGTACAAATGCCCCAATCTGGCTAGGGGAATACTGCTGCCCATTAGCTTCCACCCAAGCATCTCCATTGGGAGCTCTGACTATCTTAAATGGCACCATCTTCATTTCTTTCTGTGTCTGAGGGTCATCAAATCGCCTCCCAATCAATCGTTTAGTTCCAAAGACAGTGTTTGATGGATTGGTCACGGCCTGGCGTTTAGCTGGGGTTCCAACAATGAGCTCCCCTTTCTGATTTATGGCAACCACTGATGGTGTAGTCCGAGCTCCTTCTGAATTCTCAATCACCTTAGCATTCTGAAAAATAATCAATATAGTAATCAGAGAAATAAATTCCAGGAAGACATTTTCCCTTAAAAAAAGGAACAAATAAACCATTTAAATTAAAGCCCACAAGAAGCACAACTGACCTTCCCCTCCATGACTGAAACACATGAATTGGTGGTACCCAAATCAATACCAATGACATCACTCCCAGAAGGCCTTGAGCTGTATAAAAATCAAATCAGATATACATTAGAAAACCTGGAGATATTTGTGTATATGGTGATATCGGGTGGGGTGAGGGGGTTGAAATTACCTGAATGGTCTAATGTAACTTGCCCATTTCTGAACCACAGGGGATGTAGCCAATGATGTCTTTGCATTGCTGGTCAACTGCAACATAGATAGCCCAAGTTTCAATATATATGATAAGATTATATGATCAAACAGTCCATACAAGAAATTATCAAAACCAAATCCCTACAACCAGTAAAACTTCAATAGATTGAGCAACAGATGTTCAGAGACAGGTGAAGACTTTGGAAAATTTAGCATGCATTAAAAAGGAAAAAAAATCAAATTAAAACCCTAAAATCAACGCATATCAAATCCAAACATAGAGAGACAAAGAAAAAGAAAAAAAAAAACAGGCACAAAGGAAATTGTTTTGGTTTCAAGGAAAGCTGAAAAAGGTTGATTTATATATGAAAAAAGTTTCCAGTTATCTTACTAGTTATAAAAATTTTCAGCACAGATAATCCAAAAATCCATGATATCTCAATAATAAGAATCCAAGGCAAAACATTTGAAAAGGTGAATAAATAGAATGCACAGAAGCCACACATGTTGGCCATTCAACACATATGCTCACCATAGCTCCTCACCCAACCAGCTAACCTGGCTGAAGAAAAATACTTGAGGTAAGAACCTCCTATAAGGTATGTTGGTTAGCCTTTCGAAAGTGATGATCTGTAATCGGCCATGGTCTGGAAAGCTCAAAGAGGGCTTCCCTAGATCAGCAGAATGACTATCCATACAAAAGGACAAGAAACCTGTCTTATTTGGTTTCTCATGCCTTTAGCCCACAATTACCAAGGAGCATTGACAACAAGAAAAATGAGAATGCCTTGCTCAGATTACACTGGTGCGCTAGTTCAAAAGTATCAAACTTGCATCAAACTAAGTCTATTCCAACCCACTCAACTATGTCTATTGCATCAAACTTGCTCAGATTAAATCATCAGTCCATATGTTACTCAACAAACAGAAAAAAAAAAGAAGATTTTCACTTTCTTTTCCTCCATTTTCACCATAATGGCCACAGAAATAAAAAACCATAGTGCGCTCTGCTGTCCTAATGTCGATTTCACAGGTATCACAAAACATACCCATACAACGCAAGATTAAGATATTCATTTTCACAAAACATTTCATGCTCCATGGAATAATGCATAAAAATGAACAAGCAAGCCTCCTATATCATCATCAGCATAATCAAACGAACAACAATAGAATCCCCAAATCAATGATAACCGGGCCATATCAACAAAAGGAGTGAAAGCCAGTAGATCTGTAAGCCGCCAGAGAGGAGGGAATGAAGATCACGACGCTTCAAAGACCTGAGGAGCACCGAAGTCGCCATGATCGATCTTACCAGAATAAGCAACAAGCGAACCCGATGTTTAGGGTTTTACGTCAGGGTTTTGGTACTTCTAGGGAGAAAGTTTAGGGTTTTGGTACTTATAGGGAGAGATGTGGATGGTCTAACTGAAACGAATTGGGCTTTCACATTCGTAGGTTCTAGAAAATCCAGTCGCAAAGCCCAAACGAAGTTCTTAATTTTGTTGGGTAAAATGTCGGATAGGGCCCTATATTTTGAAGAATTACGACATGATGAATGGGTTGGAGAGGTAGGTGGAGGGGTAAGATCGTAAAATAAGATGCGTTTCAGCTTCTGGGCGACAAGTTAAGGGTCATTAATATTTGATTATACAGCAAGGTTTATTTAATTTGGTTTTTAATATAAAAATATACAATATTTTGAAATATGAAACCGATCAAATAACTCGATTTATAGATAGTTTTGGTTCAATTTAAAAACCGAATAAAAAATTAAAACTGTAATTTAATCTTTTTATAATTAATATATTTTGAAAAAAAAAATTAAAAATATAAAAATAAAAATTCATAATTTTCTCTAACTTTTTATTAATAAATTCAAAATAACATTATCAAAATATTTAAAGTTTATTCTTTTTTTTTTAAAGGATGTTTATTCTTCAATAATTAATTTTGTAGAAAATGAAAAAAAAAACAAATATAAATAAATATATATATCAAAGAAAATTATTTTTGAAGATTGTGTTTTAAGAGTTTTTCATAAGTCTAAAATAACATTGAAGGTTAAAAGATAGTAAGAAAACTCATAACTAATTAAAATTTTCAAAGTTCAAAAAATAGAATAAAATTTTAAAAGATAAGCGTTTAGGTTTTTTTATATTTTGAAAGTAAAACTGATAAATTGGTCGTTTTAAAATTTTTAAACTGAATTTTAAAAAATTATTTCAAATATTTCAAAATCGGTCGATTTGATTGATTTAATCTGTTGTTTTTTTTGCACACCTTAATACTAATATAAAAAAACTCGAGGTGTCTGTCAAATTCTTTATTTACAAATACTCTCGTCAATATTTAATAGTATAAAATCTTCCATAATATTTAATAACAAAATTAATAAGAAGAAGAAATCCGAGTTTTCCAAAACATTTCCATAAAATTATTGTAAATATATAGTAAATATATATTTAATAATAAAATTAATAAATAAAAATTCAAGATTTTCAGAAAATTCCCATTAAATTATCATAAATATATAGAAAAAATATATTTTATAACAAATCGTAAATCTATCGTAAATATATATTTTATTGTAAAAATTATCATAAATATATAATAAATATATTTTTAATAATAAATTATTTTCAATATTTAATAATATAATATTCTTAATTGCTTTTCTATCTCTGTGACGGACTCTGAGCGGTCAGGAGCCACTGGCTGACTACGATCCCGCGCAATGCCACCCGGCAGCAAACAACAAAACAAGGCTGATCCACATGTGTGCTCCGCCTTTCGACGCTTAAGACAACCCTTTCTTCGCTGGTAAAGATCAACCGCTTTCTACGAAGTTCACTGCAGATACCTTTTGGTATGGTGTAACGGATCATTTATGGGCTTTAAATAGCCAAGCATTTTCCGTTGGGATGACGATATTTCCATATCTCCCATCGATGAGAGCTTCCTTTTCCTTATCATGTAATCGACCGATAAAGGATAATGGAGGAAATGCATCACGAAAGATCTTTCTTCCTAATATGTGGGAGTTGACCACTGAGACTAGCACTTTTCCTTTTCACAAGCCTTTTAGCCGCCGATATCACTCGATCACGATCATATGCCTGGGTTGTTTCACCCCAGTCTAGATCCGCATACTTCGCATGGGCAGGATCTTTCAAAGGCCGAGCTTTATCAAGGTTTGTCCCTCAAATCCCTTCATAAGGTGGACGCTTCGGGGGCTTATGTTTCAGCTCACGCTTCCAATTTGTGCACATATCGCTTGCACCCCATCGCCGCCTCGTACCCTCGCCACGGTTAGAACCAGGCAAGGGTCGACCGCCTCGATCTGCGACTTCCATGCTACAAATTTACCGCAATGGTCTTCGATTCGGGCTTTGTCACAAACCAGCTTGTGATAATGATAGCTTTTCGATTCATACTGCTTCGACTGTCGCTTCCCATATCTTTAAAAACATTCCTCGTATCGCATTCTTCCATTCTTGAAATCACTTCTATCAGGGGTTTGAAGTGTCTTGACCGTGAGCCTGCTTTTGGTGCTTTCTCGCTATCATCTCCCTAGAGTCGCTTTTCCGTTTTCCTCCTGGCCTCTAAGTGCGCTCTTTTCTTCTTCTTCATCGGCTTTCTTTTCTGCCTTGAATTCCCGCCATTGTGGCGTGTTAGCCGGGTTCCGCCTTCACAGCTCTGTCGCTCTCCCTTTCCATCGCTTAATCATGTGTGCTTCCTCTGGGTCTTCTCGTCCCAGGCCTGAGCATACAGCGCCTACTGAGAAGTCTAAGCTCCGCGACCATCGATTCTAGGTCCCGTCGCTATGGCGCAATGCGCACCTGCAGCAAAAAACAACAAAAACAAGTGATCCGTCATATGGGTGCCTACGTCTCTCGATGCTTAAGACAACCCTTTCTTCAAGGGAGAGAAAAAGATCAACTGCCTTCGGCGCGAGTTCACTGCATACCTTTTTATGGTAGAATGGATCGGTATTTATAAGGGGAAATAGTGGTTATTTCCTTTGTTACGACGATACTGATATCTCCCCATCGGATGAGTGAGCTCCTTTCCTTTACTCGCGACCGAATCGATAAAGGATAATGGAGGAGCCGTGATCATGAAAGATCTTTCTTTCCTAATATGTGGGGAGTGGATCATGGAGACTAGGCACTTTTCCTTTTTCACAAGTCTTTTAGGCCGCCGATATCACTTGATCATGATCATATGGCCTAAAGTTTCAATTCCCAGTCTAGATCCCAAGATACTTCGTACGGGTAGATCTTCAAGGTCGTTTTTATCGGGTTTGTCCTCAACCTTCATAAGGTGGACGTCATTTATGTTTCGAGTTTGGCGCTTCATTTTGTGCACATATTGCTCTTAGACCCATCAGTGCCCCCGTGTTTCTCGTCGAGCAAACTTGTAAGTAATAATCATTTCGATCGGTTGCGATTTCCATGTGGCTAAATTTACCGATGGTTCGATTACTTGGCGCCAAACGCTCAGATACGATAGCGCTTTCGATTGCGCCTCGCTTTCGACTGTCGCTTCTCATATCTTTAAAAACATTCCTTGTATCGCATTCTTCCATTCTCGAAATCACTTCTATCGGGCCTGAAGTGCTCACCGCCTGAGTCGCTGTGCTTTCGTCATTTTCCATCTCCCTAGAGTCATTTTCCTTGCTTCTCTCCTTAGTTCTAAGTGGGCGCCTTTCTTCTTCTTCACTGCTTTTTCTTTCTTTGTTTTGAATTTCGCCTTTGTTGGGCGTGTTAGGTCGGGGGTTCTCGCCTTTCAAGGTTTCGCTCGTTCTCCTTCCATCGCTTTAATCATGTGTGCTTCCTCGGGTCTTCTATTCCGTAACCGAGCATATAGGGAAGCCTATTGAGAAGTCTAAGCTCAGGCGACCATTGATTCGCAAATCCCGTCGCTATGGTCACGGTCCCAATGATCTCCTCCTCCGTGCAAGGGCAAGGCGGAAGATTAGCGAGATTGTGCATCCTCAGGGCTCCAAACATTCGAGGTCAGTCAGAGGCACGCGATGCCGGGCCTTAGCTCTGCCGAGAGCCTTCGTATGCTAAAATCTTCACTACTCGTTATGGACCTCCTTCCGACGTCCGAATCCGGTGTCCTGATCTTCTCATGTCTTATGTGGTGTCCGTTCCCAAGATGGTCTACTTCTTAGAGGCGGCCTTTGAGAACGGCCTCCGCTTCCCTTTGCACCCCTTCATCAAAAGCGTTTTAAAACATTTCAATGTGTGCTAGTCCCAGCTCTCTCCCAATTTTTGGGGCGTCTTGGTCGACCTTTTGGTTGTTTTCAAGGATAAGGCCCCTAGGGTCCCTAAAAGATAGCTCGCTGGATGGATTCTTCAACAAGTGAAAGAGGCCTCTAAGGCTTCAGATATCTTGTCGGGACTTTGGTATCCACAAATCTTAAGTGAATGAAAAGTGTGTCCCACATCAAACGCACTTTGCGGCTCATACCTTTCAATCGCATGTCCGTTCAGGAAACACTTCTTCTCGCGCTACTTATACCCCGCTTTTTCCCATTTTAATTACAATAACAAAATATTCTCCTCACTTCAATCGCATATAATTCATTTTTGGCGCTATCGTTCGCAAGTCGAAGCCGTCGTCCTCCGATCCGCACTAATTTCTGAGAGAACGATCCGTTTTATCCCGAGAGACGCATTGTCCACTATCCCCAGATACATGCCAAATCTGCTCTTGGCTGACACAACGTTATCGCTTGCTCGGACCGCTTCATATCCAAGTGTTTGTTTCAGACCGCAGTTTGCTTCCTTCATGTTTTTTGTTTCTGTTTTTGAACGAACACGAAGAACTACAATCTTAAGACGAATTTGTTTCTGTTAGTTTTGAATTTTTTTCGCTTCTCGCTTACTTATGGAAACGAACGAACGCTCGCTCGTCATAGCTTTTTTCGCTCACGAATTTTTGTTGTGTTCGCATGTATTTTTTTTCGCTCACGAATTTATGTTGCATTCGCTACGCATTTTTCGCTCTCACGAATTTTTGCCGTGGTTCATTTACGTATTTTTCCGCTCACTAATTTAGGTCTCTCGTCGCTCGCTCGCTTTTTTATTCCGCTCGCTTCTCGCAAGTAATAAATATTGCAATACACTGCTTCATATTTTTCTATTCGTCGCTTTTTGCAAGCATAAATATTGTAATACGCACTCTCGCTTTCTTGTTCATTTTTTGTTCTATTTGTTTCTGCAATACAAATATTGCACTCATAGCTTTTCGTTTCGTTCAAGATACAAAATGCCTATTCAAAATTTTTTTTATCAGCTTTACATTAAAATATTTGTTTCAGATATTCAAAATTTTTTTTCATTTCACTACCACTGCTTCGGCTCGCTTTCGTATTTGCCATAGCTTTTAGTTTCTATTATATTCTAAATTTTTTGATGCTGATTTTTCAAGCTCGTTATATTCAAATTTTGTGCGCTTTTTGTTTCAGACTATTAACCGGAGATTTGGACTCTACTCAAGTTTCGTATTCATTAAACTGACGATCAGTCGTTGACTTTGAACTTTTGTTTCTGTATTCAAATATTTGTTTCAGTTTATTCAAATTTCTTTTTAACGAACGATTCGGTATTGCACTTTCTGTTCGTTTCTATACAATTTGTTGTATTCAAAATTTGAATATGTTATGTTTTGATATGTTAGAAATGGCTTCGCCTTCGACTCCGGTTAACTCGATTCCGATTCATGGAGAAAAGCCATAAAGTTTCAATGGTACCGATTTCAAGAGATGGCAACAAAAGATGTTGTTCTATCTCACGACCTTGAACTTGGCAAGATTCCTTAATGAGGATGGTCCTAAATTGACGCTGAGAGATGACATACAGAAAAGTTGGTCAGCCAGGATGCATGGAATCACTCTGACTTCCTGTGTCGCAACTATGTCCTCAACGGTCTGGAAAATACTCTCTATAATGTCTATAGTCCGCTAAAAACGGCTAAGGAGTTATGGGATAGTCTGGACAAGAAGTACAAAACCAAAGATGTCGGACTGAAGAAATTCATTGTCTGTGGAATTTCGAACTTCAAGACGGGTTGATTCAAAGACCGCCTAAGTCGTGTTCAAGAGCTTCTTGCTGCCAGGTATGAGATCTATGTCGGGTGAATGACTCTGGTGAGACATTTCAAGTGGCCGTCTATCAAAACCGCACCATCCTCGGGAGGGATTTAAAAATTATCTCGAACACAAGAGAAAGGAGTCACACTTGAAGACCTGGATTGGGTTTCTGGCTGAGGATCGGAAAGACAATAGGTTGTCCGAGAAGAAAGTTGTGAAGAATCTTCAAGTTTCAAGGGCCAACAATGTTGCTGAAGGACTTGAACTCCAACAAGAAGAGGAAAATGCCTACGCCCTCGAGAGGGATTCAAACTACACCAAGAAGTTCATTGGCGCGCTTCAACTCAGGTAGTCCGACATCGAGCCAAAGAATGCAGAGCCAAGAAAAAGACAGAAACGCAGTTAATGTGATGGGAAAAGATCTCCAATGGTACGATGATATCAACTGGATCGCTATGATATCCGGAAAGTGTAATTCGTGGGCAACCCATGATGGTGGATCGATACCGAGCAACTCGGGTCACATTGTGCAAATAGATCGATGTTTTCTAATCCTGCCACAACCGCGGGGTGATTTAAAACTTATACTGGTAATTCATCAACCTCTAAGGTTGAAGGTGCCTAAAGATCGCTTTTAAAGACATCCGAAAGATTGTGACATTAATTAACAATTTCGCATGTGCGATGTTCGCAAGAATTTAGGTGTCGTGGATCTCCTAAAGAAGAATGGCTTCAAGTTGGTTTTTATCCGATTAAGTTTGTACCTCAAAAATGAGATGTAATGAGGGAAAGGGTTATCCGAGGATGGTTTGTTCAAGCTCAATGTAATGACTGTTGTAACCAAGGATGATTTGAATAAAGTTACTTCTTCTTATGTGCTTGAGTCTTTCTAGCATTTAAGTATGCTGCATCAGGACACGTTAACTATAAGTCAATAAAGAAATTAATGAATATGGGATCAAGCTCCGTTGACCGTCCAAGTGAGAATGCCAAGTGTGTGTTGAATCTAAATTTTCAAGCCCCCTTTCCACTCAGAGGTAATAGAGTTTCGTAACCTTAGATTTAATAATAATACGTATTTATGCGATATGAAATCAATACCGGTCAAGAGGTGGTAATAAGTATTTTATTACTTATAGATAATTGCTCACAGATTGTTATCTTTACTTGCTTAAGAGTAAAGATGAGGCCGTGGAATGCTTTTTAAAACTTATAAGGCCGGTTGAAACTCGCTTGAACAAGAAAATTAAAATCATAAGGAGCGACAGAGGAGGTGAATATGAATTTCCACTGAGGAAATTGCACCGAAGCCTGTATCATTCACCAAATGACCGTCTCCTTATACACCACACCCAATGGAGGCAAAGTGAGAAACTGGGCTTTAAAGGAAACAATGAATGCATTGTCGAATGGTTCCGGTTTACCATGCACTCAGGGGGAAGTCAAGCTTACCGCGAATTTTATTTAAATGTAGTACCTACGTAATGACACAAACAAACTCCCTATGAGAAATGGAAAGGCGTAATGCCTAACTTGAATTATCTTAAAGTGTGTGGGAGTGTATGGCTAAGTGTCATGATTCCTGTTCTAAAAAGTAATGCAGTACCAAAGACTGATCGTGGTTTTTATCTGATATGCTCTAATAGCAATGCATATCGC